>WNHD01005586.1:0-10047 GCA_011057455.1 Ganaspis sp. Gsp50 | reverse complement strand
ATGTGCAGATTCACCGGTTAAAGTGCATTAAAACAAAATTTTTGTATGAATTTCTTACATTCACCTACCAACTAACGCCTAATTCGGTGAATGTGCACATTCACCAATTACGCACTTTCACCGTAACATATATACATATATCATATATATTCTATAATATAATATAATTATATTCTATTCTACCACACACATATATAATTATTCTCTTCAAACTGGTGTCTTTCCTGATATTTGGAAAAAAAGTAATGTCAAGCCGGTTCCTAAAATTTCTAACCCTAAAAAACCTTCTGACTTTAGACCAATTTCAATTATTTGTTCCTCATCCAAACCGTTGGAGCGTATTGTGTGTTGTAAAATGACGTCATTCTTAAATAAAAATGATTTATTTAAATCACTGCAATCTGGTTTTTGAGAGAAACACAGCACTTGTACAGCAGTTTTAAGGTTTACTACTGATATTAAACTTGCTTTTGATTCTAAATATATCACTACCCCTGTATTTTTTTATTTTTCTAAATCATTTCCATCTGTAGATTACGCTTCATTGATAAAAAAAACTCGCTGCTTTTAAAATGTCTACGTCAGTATGTCATTAGTTTATGTCTTACCTGTCGTTTAGATCTCAAAGAGTCATTGATGGCCACAGCGGTGTCTCGGATTGGGATGAAGTTAAGTGTGGTGTCCCCCAAGGTGCCTCACTCTCTTCTTTATTGTTTAATTTATTTGTATCTGATCTTGGTAATAAGTTTAAATATTGTAAATTCCATAAACATGCTGATGACTTTAAAATATATATCTCGGGCCCTTTAAAAGATATGGTCAACTTACTTTTCAAGATCCAGGTCGATATTGAAAATGTAGAAGAGAATGGTCTTCTTCTTAATTCTAATAAGACTCATGCCATGGTTTTTTCTACAAATAATTTGTCTGTGGATTTTTTGTCAAGTTTCCCTCCATTACTGGTAGGAGGAAATCCTAGCTTATTCCGTGAAAAAGTAAAAGATCTTGGCCTGAAGTTGGATTGCACTCTGTCATTGAAAGAGCATGTTAGCATTTATTCTACCCTATTTGATTATTGCTGTCCTGTCTACGATGACATTTCATGTGACTTAAATCTTAAACTTGAAAGAACTTTGAATGCTTGCATTCGGTTTATTTATAATCTGCCCAGAGATGAACATATCACTGAATACAGGATTAAATCCGGTCTTTTTAGTGTTGCTAAGAGAAGTCAATTTTTTATTGGTAATTTATTACATAGTATACTTAATAATAAGATTCCATCTTATCTGTTTAGTCTTTTTGAGTTCAATGATCAGAATGATTCCGCATATTTAAGGCTTCGTGAGAGGAAAGCTGTGCTTAAAATTCCACGACATATAACTTGTAAAATGCACGGGTCATTTATTGTTAGAGGCTCCAGACTATGGAATAAGTTACCACCACGAATTAGAGATACATCAAAGTCGCTTATTAAGAGATTATTGTTTAGCCTTCTGTTTGAAGCTAATACAGTAATTTTCGATATTACTTACTGGTAATATTGCGCTTTCTGTTTTTTCATTTTTTGATTTCTTATTTTGATTGTAACGGTTTTCTTTTAACGTTATAGCTGTTGGCCATTATACAATCCACTTTTAGATTGTTTATACATTGTTTATACATATTGTTTATGCTATTTATTTATTTTTCTATTTTAGTTTACTTACGAGCATTTTTAGTTAATATTTTGTTTTATATTAGTTAATTTATAAATTATAATTTACATACTTGTTGATTTATTTCTACCTTTAAGTGTTTTATATGTATTGTTCCTCAGTGGGCTAGATAGCCCTAGGAACTTGAATTTTTCTAAATAAATGAATAAATAAAATGACCTTGTCGCCCCCCCCCCCTACTGGCCAAATTATTTGACTTAGTGTAAGATTAATGAAATTTAGTATACTTTGATGAAAAAACACTTGATTTTCAAAGAAATAAATTCCTTTTGATAACTTTATAATATTTGACCAAAATAGTTAAAATTTGGCACAGAAATGTAGTTTTTCATCCAGAATTCAGAATTATATTCGATATAATTATAATGAATTTATTGAAGTTTATCAAGTAAATCTAAAAAAAGACCACAAAAGAAGAATTACACCCCTTCACAAAAGAATTTTCTTTTCTTAAAGTTCAAAATATTTGATCTAGAGAGTTTAAACTATGTACACCAATGTACTTGTATACGAAGAGTAATAAAATATATTATATTTAATTTAAATAAATTATTATAAAATTTTAATATTTTAATAAAAAGAATCAAAATCTTTAAATTGATAAATGATATTCTTAAAATCTAAGTTACAGACTTGAATTTAGACAATCGAAATAAAATTTCTTTTTCATTACAATAAAAACTATTAAAAATTAATATTCTATCTGAATTCTGTCTAAAAAAAATAGTATTTCAATAAACCGACGAAGTTATCACAGTTGGATGAGAGCTTTGGCTTTGCGGACGCTGCGAACCATCCCTCAGATTTATAGCAAAAGATAACAAGGAATCGACTAAAAAAAAACAATTGTTCTGGTTCTATAAGTTAAAATTTCATATCATGACAGAAAACTGTTTCGATATAAGTTGTTTGTCATGAGTGTTTCGTCTAGAAAATTGTTAATAAATGTTCTAAATTTACTGTTGGTATGAAATTCGTAATAGTTTTAGATTCCTTTTCGAATGAGACTAGACGGGTTGATTTAAATATAACCTATTTAAAAAAGAGCAAAATGTCATGAGTATTCTGGTCATGAGTGTCTCATACAAATATGTATAATGATTTTAATAAACAATGTTAACGGTACAATATATTTTTTTCCAATTTTTTTTATTATTTGTTTATTTATTTATTTTTTTTTTGAATAATCAAGAGACATTTTAAACTTTAAAGAGAAAGTTGCAAGCTAATCGTAAAAACGCTTTTATGCAAAGCACCAGAAAATTGAGGACCGACAAAACATGAAAATAACAATAAATTTAAAAAAGAAAATGTATCAAAATTAACTAAAACCTCTAAAATGTGTAAAATAAATATATAAAATTAAATGATATGAATTTATTTAAATTTTGTTTAATGTCATGAGTATCCCAAAACTCAAGCCCGATTTCTGCCTTTTAATAATGCTAAAAAGGAGAATAATTAATCATGAAATAATTTTATATCTTTCTCAGAGCATAAACTGTTAAAATTAAGTTTAAAAATATATATTCATAGCAAACTCCTCATTTTTTGGTGAAAACCGAAATTTAATTTTTATTTTAAGTCACTTTTTCTGAATTTTGTCTATTTGTAAAAAAGTATTTTTTTTAAACGTTACCTTATGATTAACAAAGTTATATAATAATACTTATTATAATACTAAAATAATACTTATTAAAATTTAACATAAAACAATTTAAATGAAATGATCCATATATCTGGACATTGGCAAATTTATATGAAAACAAAGAAAACATTAAAATAGTTAGTAACAAAATAGGTTATTGCAGAACTTTTTGAAAAAAGGTTGGTGTTTTATTATCTTAAATTTTTGTGCGTCAACACATTTCCAAGCACATGTTATTCCCAAAAGGTATATTTTTTGACATTTTGGGAAAATGACGTGCCCGGGAATGTGTTGGAACCAGAAAATGTTATACACTACCGTCCATAAGTATCAGGAGCCATACGCGCGTCTCGATATAAAAACATACCATTACTCAATTAATGATTTCGATGGAAATATAACAGCTACAAAGATGTTCAATAAACGATTTGAAAGATTATTAAATTATGTGTAAAATGAGAGGTATTAGAAGATAATCCGAGAAATTGTGGACACAAAAATACATCGAATCGTGGACATTTTCAGACTTTTTGAAACCCCCCGCCCCCCTCCCCTAAAGTGTCCACGTGATTTATGAACGGCCCCATTGAAAATGTCGATTTGGCTCATGTCACCTCAACTGTGACAAGAAATTTTCATTGATTTTTAGAAGTGAAAGACTTTTATGAAAATCTGTAGTACGCAATAAAACAAAAAAGTTGTTAACCTTTTTTCAATACTTATTACTTTTCTTGCATTAAGAAAATTAAGCAACATTTGAAAAAAATTACAGATGTCACCAAAGAAATGGTCAAAAAATACGTTTGGATGGGCAAGAGCTGAGGTTTTGGGTGCTCTTGTAAATGCTGTGTTCTTAGTCGCTCTGTGCTTCAGCATTACAGTTGAGGCTTGCAAAAGATTTATAGAATCAGAAGAAATTCATCGGGCTGAATTGTTGGTTGCAGTTGGAACACTTGGCTTAGTGGTGAACATAGTGGGTCTATGTCTTTTTGCAGGTAAAACTATTAAGAAATAATATTAGGTACATCTATTCCACTCTAAATACGTCCGCTTTCATTCGTTCTTGCTAGAACGTTTTTCCCACTTTCTACTTTCTTCGCTTTTTGCATTTACTTTTCTCAATATGTCCGCAATCCTTGTATCATTTAGATTTATTTCGTGTAATAATTAGTTTACATTTTATCAATCATTTAAATAAATTACTTTTGTCATTAATCAAATGATTCAAAAAATAAATTAGAAAGTTGACATTTTTGGAGTTCTCGAGTCCCATTTGAGGGGCCACTAATGTCAGTTTGACGTCATTTTGATAAAAGTATCAAAATGTCAATCACAAATAATTTTAATGCTTTTATAAACTACAATCAAAGCTACCAATAGTTCCGCCAGGAATAAACCCATTTCTTGGAGTTTCAGCTCGATTGAGCTCGATCGTTACCCCCTCTTTGGCGACCCTGCTATAAGCGTGAGTATGACGCATATACTTCAAGCCTATTCGAGAGAGAGAAACGTATTCCGAGAATCAGTTTATGACTTTGCAAATCTGCGAATGTATTGATAGTGCCGACCGTTTTTTGTAACTAATCCTTAATAAAAAAGTAATTTCTTAATAATACTGATATCATTTATATATAACTATAAATTAGGGTTTAACCCTTTTTTTATTATTCTTTTATTATTCTATATTTTCCTTTACATTTGTTTATAAATGTCAAAATGACGTCAAATTCACGAACGTCAAACATCTCTAAAGAACTTATGAAATTTAATAACCATTACAATATACAATATAGAGGATATAGAAACATGCGTCAAAACAAATAATTTTTACTTAAATTTAAAATCCTCCACATTTCGTCAATATCTAAAAAAAATTTGATCATTGACCATGAAAATAGGAATGGACGTCAAATTGATTGACAGTTTCTCACTGAGAAGGTAGTAAAATATTATGTGTGCAACTGTGTTTAAGAAATCATCGTTTGATTGTTAGAAACTAAAGAATTTAATTTTTCACAAAATTTTACATAAATTGTAAAAAAGTCAATAATATTTCATATTGTTTTCAGAGGCTACAACTAGATTGGAACCAAATCTAGTAATTTACATTAATCAATTTTTTAATTTTTATGTACATGATTTACAATTTTTAACCTTCACGCTACTGATAAGTTACTACATACGCAGGCTACCTGTAACTACCCGTAGTAGTTATGTTTCCCTGTTTTTAAAATGCAAAAATGGCTTTAAATCATAAAAACTTAAATGTCGATAACTTAAAATTTGTCATTTTCCCCCGTGTGGAAAAATTATGCGGAAATCTGGCGTCTTGAAAGAATCTACTTAGACATAGTCAAGCCCGTCTACTCTAGTCCGTCTTTTAGTTCGCTGAAAAGATACCGAACAGACGTGGCTGAGTCCGTTTACTCTAGACGGTCTTCTTAGACACAGAGTAGCGACTTGCAAGTAGCGTTAGAAGACGCGTAGCCATTTTGAAAAACTTAGTCTGCTTTTGTCAGTGTTCCAGTGCATGTCACGCGTTTTTTTTTTAATCGTTTTGAATTGATGAAGTTGGTTATATTATTATTAAAGTGTAATAATTAGATCTCGGAATATTCGTAAATATTAACGTGTGTCAAAAGAAGTGTTGTGTGCTTTTAAAGGATTAAGTTATTCTAGTGCATAAAGGGTTAGACTGCATGTCAAATTGTCTAAACAGATGATTCTCAGTGACAATGCAACTAACCCTCTGATTAAATGAAATAAATTGATGATACTATAAAATAAAAATACTATTCTTTTCAATAGATAGGTGTATTTGGTGAAACAGTGCTTATGCAGTTTATATATGCAGTTCGTAGAATATTCACATAAGGCTTCGTTGCGTAAATGGTTAGTGCGTCAGATGTTATAGTGTAGGTCGAGGGTTCGAATCCCTGTCAGCGAGAATATTTTAATTTATAAATTGTAAATAATTAATAATAGTAAGTAGCGTATTGTGTTAGTAAAAATAAAAGACGAAAAAAAATGCAGTACAACATTCGGTAACAAGAATGTGTTTGGGAATGAGAAAAATGTTAAAATTTAAGATGGAAAGTTTTTTCATTTTTAAATTAAATTTATTTACTTTAAAAAAAAATTTAGATTGTAACAATTTCAATAAAAATGAAAGTATTTACATTAAAAACGATAGGATATTTATTTGGAAGGTGGTAATAATGGTAATAATTTAATTTCAAGCAATTATTTTTTTGTCCAGCAGTAGAATAGAGCTTTGATATCATTGCTTATGATATCAGGAACGCTTGTCAACTCTAGACCGTAGCATTGAAGTTTCGTTCCACTTCTGAGCAATATCTGGCGAGACTGTCTACTCTGCGTCTAGGAAGACGTTAGACGGTCTGTTAAGAGCTCAATCAGCGCCCCGAAATTTTTCCACACGGGGCCACTTCCTTCAGATATTTCCAAGGATGAGTGCAAGAGAAACTTTATTAGCAGTTATATTCAGAGTAAATGAACACTTATTCTCATATTAAGCACTTCATTTTACCGAACAAGAGACAAATATTAAGTATTTAGAGACGAGTTTCGAGAATTTAGACACAAGCTTCGATACACGGGGCACATTGGGGCACAGCTCACACCTGAGTAGAACTATGTTATTCAAGTTGCATACTAAAATTAACTTCAAATTATTTGTATACAAGCGAATTAAATTAATTGAGTAAATTTAATTAATTAAATAATTCATAGATTAACAATTTATATTTGTTAAAAATTAACATTATAAGAAAGTGTAGAATAAATAAATAAAATATTCCAGTATTTATATTTGAAAGTCAATTTGAGTATGCAATTTGGATAACGAAGTTCTGCCTGCTGCGCCTCAATGGTGCCATTTAATGTGTCACGTGTATACAAGGGTGTGTCTAAAATCTCGAAACTCGTCTTTAATTACTTAATATTTGTCTTTGGTTCGGTAAAATGGAATGTTTAATATGAGAATAATTGTCCATTTACAATGAACATAACTGCTAATAAAGTTGTTCTTGGACTCATCCTTGGAAGTAACTCAAATAAGTGGAAATTGACAACTTTTGGATTATCGACATTTCTTGAATGTTGGAACCTATATTGGATCCCTATATGATCCAAGCTCAAATTTCAATATTGGAATTTTTCTTAGGGCTTGATGACGTCAGTCACTACAGTGGCCAGTTTATTATTGTTATAAATAACTCTTTATATTACAAAAGATCTAAGCCTCTTTTACCTGTCCACACAATTTTGATGTATTCTTTCAAACGCAGTAAAAAGACACAATATATCGTCAAACCGTCAGTACCGTGACGTGACGCAACTCCAGAATTACATTATAAACTGGTTTTATTTTTAAACATTGTTACAATGGAACCCAGACAGGTGTCCGCCTCATTTTTAAACGAAATTTAAAATTCTAGTGAAAGAAATTTAGTTTATCATTATTGTATATTTCATCATTGAATCGAATAATAGCACAGCCCAACAAAAAGATTGTCTTTATCCGAAGCACTATGATAGTCTCTTCTCATGCATTTTTGCGCGCTAAATTCGAATCCGAAATCAGAATAACCAGATTAATTCCAGTTTTCGATATAACTTCAGAAACCTAATTCTTAAATTTAACTCGTTGCAGAATCTATAAAAACAGTAGTTACATTCTAGTTCTACCCAAAGGTCATGACCCTTCTTGGTTTTTCAAAAATCATTTCAGTGATATCTCATGATCATTTTAAATTGAAATAATCGTTCGAGGAAAACGCAAATTATATAAATTTTTCTATTTTTTGTCTATGTTATTGTACATAATTTCTTTAAAATAACGTTTAAAAAACATTTATAGCTTCAAAAGGTATATTTTAACATTAAAATAGGTTCTATTGAGTAACTATAACATTTGAACATATAAAATTAAAAAATGTATCAAAAATATTAGTAGAAAGTGAGATTATCATCGTTTTTTTAAAATTACTCCTTTGCAAAGTATTTAACACTGAAATTATGTTTAGTAAATTAAAGTTCATAAAATTTTTTAATAAAACTGAAAATGGTAACTTTGTTATCAGTTTCCATTACAGAGATAAAGTAATTTATAGTTCAGTTTTAATAAAAAATTAATTAATATTTGTCATACGGTTCAATTTATAAGCTCATATGTTCTTTTGTTGAAACTTCTCTGAAAACTGCAATGCAGTATGTTTAAGGAGATTTATTTTTTGAGAAAATTTAAATGGATAGAAGTAATTTATTGCTGGTGCATCAAAAATTACAATATTTTATAAAAAAAAATTTCAGTACTGAAGTACACTGAAACGCCGGTTATCGGGACTCAAATGTGTCGGGGTCCCGAAGATCGGCGTTGCCCCAAGATCATGTAAATATTCAGGACCGTATGCTTTAGAAGAATATGTCCCAAGTTTCTATTTTCTAATTTCTTAAAATACTCAATTTTTTACATTATAATTGATAATAATTATATGAATTCAAAATAAATAGCCAAAATAAAAATGTTTAAAACGACTAAATACCTTAACTGTAATAATATTATATCAGAATACTTTAACATAAAATGAAAATTTAATTGAATAATTTTAAAAACGGAAATTTTATAACAGTTTTTAATATAAAGTCTTCTTTATTATAAAAAAACTAAGTTTTTAATATAGGAAGTATTTAAAATCTTTTAGTTTTAAAAAACTACAATGCAATAAACGAAAGATAATTAATTTAATCAACATAAATATGCGGAATGTAATATTGAAAAAGAAAACAACGTGAACAAAAAAATGAAATAACTTTCTTATTCTCTTTTCACTCATTGTGGACTATTGATAATTAACTAGCACTGTTTATTTATGGGGCACCTGGACACCTTTGCACTCATGAAGGTTTGAAATTGTTACGTCGAGTCGTTGAGAGAGCGAGCTCGGGCGTAGACAGTCAATCGCAGCCGAACATTGCATTTCTCTCTACCCTCTCAACCCTCCTCAACAAGCTACGACCAATTAGTCCCTATAATCGGAGTCCCGATAATAATTTTCTTTTAAATTTACTATTTTCATTAATTACGCATTTAGACATTCTTTCATAACAATTATACTTCGCGTAATTTTATGTGAGTTTTGATAACATGCAATCTTAAATTTTCCACATCTTAAAATTTTGTTGACAACTATTAAAACCGCAATGTATTTCCGTGTTAAGAAGTCGATGGTCGTTTTGATGATTTACTTAGCCTTCAAAACTCTCATTTCTAAGTTCACAAAAAATGCAGATGAACATTGGTTGACGTGAACTTCAAAGAAACGAAACATGCCTATAGCCAACTTAGCTGCTCTACCCATCAAGCTCTGTCTCCATCAATAAAGATAAAGAAATTAGAAATTTTAAAAATTAATTTTATCGATAAATAAACTTATTCGCATGTTGATTAAATTGTATCGCAATGAAAATTGATAACTGACTTTAGGGGTAGGGGGGAAAGACGGGATACTTAAGGGAGAACGCAAATAAAACTATGAAGTTTAAAATTTAGAAACGGAATTTTTTTATTTATATAATATTTAACGTCTCTACTATAAGTTTTAACAATAATAAACCAAAAATAAAATTAATTATTTGAACGGTAGTCGATTTAAAAAA
>WNHD01005585.1:0-10048 GCA_011057455.1 Ganaspis sp. Gsp50 | reverse complement strand
TACACGAAAGCACTCGTGTATAGGGATTCCCTCACTTTTTTCACATTTTTACGTGTTCTGTCAACTTCAAATATTTATAATTGAAGAATTAGTTCACCTAACATAATTGTATCTTTAAAAATATATTCAAGAAGAAAAGACTGCAAGGTATATAAACGAACAATGTCCTAAAGTGTTTTAAACAAAAGTTATTTAATAAATAATGAACCCTGTGAGGGATTCCCTCATAGGGAGTGTGATGGAGGGTTAAATTATTTCCTATTGGAAAAAAGACCCTTTATAATTTTATTACACAAAAATTACAAATGTAGAATATAATTGTTTTCTATTAATATACTTTTGAAAAACTTCTATTAACGCATTAATTGTGTGACAAACATTAATAAACTTATCACCGTAAGATATTTTGATGCGATGAATCCAAATTTCATAATTAAATTTTAAAATTGAAAATGACGAATGTAAATTAACGAACTGAAGTTACAAAAAATAGTTAACATTTGTATGATACTTGGCACCTCGGGGTATTTTTGGTTGTCTGAATCTGAATATGACATTAAAATTTAAGAATTCAAAATGCGGATTATAATTTAAAATTTGCTCGGCTTTGGGATCTTTTGTGGGTTAATAAATTTAACTGTAATAAGACTCTTACCTAATGAGAAAAAAAACGATTGTGCCAATATTGGCCCACGCTTGGTAGAATCTTAGGCAAAAACAATTGTGCAAAATCTTTGATTCGAGCAGTGGTTCGAGATTACTGGACAGAGAGCGCGCAAGCATTTTTTACTCCCTTATGAGATTCAGATTTATATTTATAAGAAGGGACGTGTGTAATATATGGAAGGCAGAGTCCAGAGTTTGGATGGAGTTTGGATCCAATCGCCTTCTATGAGCACATTGTGCTTAGAGCTAATTTTTTTTACAATGTTCCCTCTTTTTGTCATTAAGAAAAAAAAAAATTGTAAAATATTTACAAAAATTTACCATTATTTATTGGTTTATTAATTATTGACAGGCCAATTAATGGCATAATATTGTGTTGCAATGTTGGCCCAATAATGGCTGCCAATAAATGACCAAGCATTTAATATTGGCACTAACTTGGCAACCAATGAAGGGCCAAGGATGGTTGCCAAGAATCTTGCCAATCATTGGCAAGATCGTGATCATCCCAAGATTCTACCAAGCATGGGCCAATATTGGATGCCAATTCTCAGCCAGGGAAAAATGATAGGCGACCATCATTGGCCCAATATTTTGCCAATCGTCATCATTGGCAATTTCTCATTGGTATATTTACAGTTAAAGAATTTGCATTCCTGGTGTTAGAAACGATCCCGGTTAAATATTTTGCGTTAAATGAATAACAATTTCTTGTGTTTTTATTATTGAGTAGTTATTTTTTCAAATTTATTGTAATAAAATTGTTAGAGATAATTTTTTGGAATAGGGGATGGTTTTAGCGGAAAAAAGAGGACGTTTTTCTGAGAATAACTGGCCTAATTTCATGTTTAATAATGAATATCAATTACATTTGAATTATAATTGTTTTAATTCAAGTTGAAACTTTAGAATTAAGAATTTAATTTTATTGAATAATTAGTATATTATTTAAAAATTATATTCTACTGTGTTTTTAATTAACATATACTAAGTAAGAATTGTATGCAATGTCGTATTTAATTAAAATATAAAATAATATTTGAAAATTAATTATATTATTACGTACTCCCTGCAAACATTATTGAATATTTCTATTAGTTTTAAATTCATTTGAGATGAAAGTTCTATCATTTTTTTTTTAGCATCTTCATTTGTCTCCCAATTTGACAGTGGTATGCATGTGTGAGATTTGAACAGATGGTAGGAACCTTTAATTTTCCTCATTTGACCTTTGCAGGAACCTCTATTGCGATTTGTTCTATCACAGCATCTATTTCCAACATAATGAAATAAACCGAAGGGAATCAATATATTATGTGTTTATGTAAAGAAGCATTGAAATTTCTCAAGTTATCAAAGTTAAAAAAAAAAAATAATGGTATCGGACCGAAATTTGTACAAAATTTAGTGCTATTGCCGGGGGGTGAGAGGGAGTCTATTTCTTGATAAACTTGGGCACAATTAAAAAATTTTTTTTCTTGCTCTTTCGAAAAATGTTAATTAACTAATTAATTAATTAATTAATTAATTAATAACTCTTAATTAAATACAGATGATAAGTAAAAGCTCTTTTACTAGAAATTTCCTTTAATTCTGCCTATTTGCAAATAATATTTCTCATCAAAAGCATCGATTTAGCCGTAAAAATCGATAACTTTGCACATAAAATAAAAACGCCTAATGTGAAAGCTGTTTATTGGACAGATATCGATTTTTACAAGTGAATCGATGCCTTTGATGAGAAATATTGTTTAAATGGACATAAGGATTTAAAGGAAATTTCTGGTGAAAAAGATTCAACTTTCCATCTTTATTTCATTTAGAATTATTAATTAATTAACATTTATTAATTAATTGACTTTCTAATCATCAAAAAAATTGCCTATGGATTTTCATAAGCCTTAAAATAATGAAATTTGAATAGCTCCAAGTTGATCTTAAAGATTTTTTAACAATAAAAAAAAGTCCCTTTCTTAAAAATAGTAAAAAAAAATTTCAACTCTTACCACGTAGAAACTATACAAACACTGAAAATGAGCCAAGTTTACTGTCCGTCAAGAAATTGATTCCCAATCACTACTCCTACACTTTTTTATGATATTTTTTAATAATTGGTTGTTGAATTACTCGTCCATAGCACTAAAATTTGAGTACAAGTTTTAGCCCAATACGAGAATTTCTATTTTTTTACTTGGATCACTTAATAAATTTTACCCCAAAGACATTAATTAAAGAAGGGGGGGGGGTGTATGGTCCAAAAAATTTTTTTTTTTTCTTTTCCTTTTTCTTGTAACAGAACATCTAAGAAATATTCAAGAAAGATTTTAAGTCATTTGAAGAAAAATTATTAAAATTGTAGAGTTTTACATGCATTTATAATAAAAATGTACCAAAAACAGTAAACTTCTTCGAGTTCCCCAACTTGAATGGTTCTATTTAAAAATTTCATCAAAATATATTCTAAAAGATGTTTTTCTAACTTTTTAAATGACCTACTATACTTTGTATTTATTTCAATCAAAAGTACTTTTATAATGCCTATCTAAAAGTACATACTGATTTAAGCGCTTGGACATTCTAAATTTAAACGTATTTTTCTCGAAATAATGATTTTCAAATTCGGTGAGCACTCTCACTCGAAAACTACTGCACTGACCTTAACCAAAGCCACATTTTTTTAAGACATAAAATACCCGCCCCAAACGATTTTCCTTTTCTTTTTCTTCCAGATACAGCTACAAAATGACGACATTTTTAAGTGAAAAAAGGGTGTTTTGCACTATTTAATCGTCAAAAATTCTAATATTAAAAAAGAAAAAGGAAAACGTTGAGGCAGGCAAATTTATCCTTCTAACAAAATGTACTTCATTCTTTGATTTTATATAAAATGTCAAGTAGTTCTGATGTTCACCACAAACTTTATTTTTCAACGACGCAGTCAATACTACTTCTACAGTTACACACATCTTTATATTTTTTAACAAAAATTTTCTAAACTGTTCTTTAATAAGTACCTAATAATGTCTAAAAAGATTTTTATAAAAACATTAACCGTAACTTTGAAAAGAATTCACAAAAATGACCTTTTTCCTGCCTTGCGGACCATACCTCCCCCCCCCCCCCGCACCTTAATATTATTGTAACAAATATTTCTCTTTTGACTACAATTTATAAAAGTGATATTTTTTTTGTAAGAGAAAATGAATTTAACAAATCTGTAATAATAAGTAAGTATAACAGTTAATTCTTGCAAGAAATGTTACAGGTGCTACATTGAAAGACATACTCTTTAAATCTAAATTACTAAATTATAACTAATTCAAAGCAAAAATAGTAAAAATAACAAAGGGGCTGTCCATAAACTACGTCACGCTTTTTTTCAGATTTTTTCCACCCCCCCCCCTTCTGTCGTCACAAATTTCACATGTATTAGCACAATTTTTTCTACAGATCATCACTGTCAGCAAATTCGACCCCCCCCCCACCCCTCGAAAGCGTGACGTAGTTTATGGACGGCCTCTAATTCAATTAGTAAAAAATAACTGATTCAATTAGTTATGTTTTCACTAATAAATTAGTCATATTTAATTAATAAATTAATTATTTTTCACTTATAATTAGTTACATTTGACTAATTGAATCAGTGACTGACTTTTTACTATTAAATTAGTTATATTTGACTAATTCATATTTAGAGAGTATTACTTTGTTAAATAGTGGTAAATTATGTTTAATTCATGAATATTTTGCTTCCTCATGGAGAAAAAAAGTTTCAAATTTTTAAATATTTTTTGATAAAATATTCATTTTATTTAGTTTATCTTAATATTTTTAACTTAAAATATCCATTTAAAGATATAAATTTTCTGCTCACATGGTAATTTTAAATTGAAATTTTTTTAAAATTATTTTACTTATCTTTTTGATACCCAAATCGAAATGAATTAAAAAAAATCCTGTATATTAGTGACATGATTTTACTCATTAGAATATACATATACTTTATGTAGTTCAACAATACATTCGTCTCGATGCAAAGAATCGAATTTCATCACCAATAAATTTAAATTTTTAATACAGAAAAAAGTTTGTATAAAAAAACAGTATTTTTTCCGAAAAGAATTTGTTAAAAATTTTTTTTTAATGGGTATTTCTAAAATTTTTTTTCTTTTCTTTACATTTTCATGAGTGAAATATCTCCATCAAATTTCATTAAAATCGATCAAAGTGTTGAAGAGATATCGCGTCTACATCTGGACATTGGCTTCAAACTTCGTTTTTATATACTTTATAGATGAGAATGAATTGATTTAGACTATTTTAGAAAACTTACACGATTTCAACACACAGAGAAAGGATTAATTTGATTTCAAGAAATAACTATCTTTGACTAACTTGTATCCTTTATTCAAACTTCATTTCTCCTTCATTTAAAGAAATTTTCTTTGATTTAAAGAAATTTTCTTTTTATTCAAAAAAATGTTTGCCTTCCTTGATTTAAAAAAAAAGTAAAACTTTTATCAAAAGAAAGTTATTTCTTTAAATCAGAAGACATTTCTTTCTCAGTGAAGGCTTCCCTGTGAGGAAGCAATAATATAATAGAAAAGTTCACAATTAGTGTTTCCACAAGAATGTTATGCAACTAAAATTAAGCTGATTTTCCTTTTTCAACAATTTTGATTTCTTTAATTTAATTGCATGTGTCCCCTCTTTTTTAAATTTTAAAATTAACTGTTCATTTGTAGCTATAAATTCGTTTATTTAAACTGATTCCAATTTAGAATGTGATAATGTATTATGTAAAATTTATTATTAACCTCAATATTTCATTTCGTTTACATCTCATATCCCTCCTATACCTGTGTCCATCCACGTGAAGGAATTTTTTTTGTTTCATGATAATGAATTATTTCATTCCTGCAAATAATATTATAGTTCTTATATTTTTAAAAAAAATAAAATTTTAGTGATTGTAATTAAAAAAAAATTCAAGAAATGTGAATTATTATCATCACTTTCACTCATGTTTAGTCAATAATAACTGTTCAAAGAAAAAAAAAATTATTTAAGGGTCGTTCATAAACTACGTAGCTCGTCAAGGGGAAAGGAGGGGGGGCAAGACATTTGCTACGTTAAGAGGAAAAAATGGCGCTAATGTATGGGACAGTGTGCTACATGGGGAAAAGGGTCTACCTTTCCAAAAAAATGCCCTACATAGTTTATGGACGTATTTAATAAAATTTACTAATAAAGTAACTAGTACAAATAATAATCATTCATTAATTAAATTGGTAATTCGTAACTAGAAATTAAGACAGATTAATAAATCTTCACTATTTTAAGCGATAAACGACTTTTCGCTATATTTAATGATTAAAAAATACCAATTCAAATTTAAGAAGCAAAAAAACTTTTTCAATATGCAGAAATATATTTTTATACATGTATGTTATTTATGTATTTTTAACCAACGGATTTAGCAAAATTGAAAAAGAGCCTGGGTTTTGCGGACGCTGCTGGTTCGCGCTCTGTTAACCTTTTTCTCTTTTGGACAATTTTTTATTTTCTATATATTACATTAGAACCTCGATCGGTGAGTCAACTTGGGTATGTTTGCTCACGGATCAAGGGAATTAGCACAATAGGTAATGGGACCCCCTCCATTCAGTAAGAATAGTTCTGTGGTCACTGGAGAGCTCCCCCCCTGCCCTGCGCGAACCACATCGGCGAACTTTAAAAAAACAGACGCTAACAGATCTAGATTCTATTATATTAAAACGTCGTTACTATAAAACAAAAAATAAAAAAAATTAAATTAACAATTACTTAAATATAATTTTAAAAGTTTACAATACACTTTTCGACACTCAATTCAAAATTTTGCAAATTTATTAACGGCAAATTATTTTTATTACACAACCTACACTGACAATTGACTAATTTTATGAAATGTTTACTCTATTATAAAGAGATTTAAGTATAAAAAATTTGAAAATGACAATTTGCGAATTTCAATGAAACAAGCTTATGTAAAATTTCCTAAAGCTTGCAAGTAAATTTTCAAAACATCGCATTTAAAACTGTATGAAATGTTTGGGAAAGGTTTACTGCTATGTGGGCATTAACATTTTGATAATTGCTTTGTATCATTTTTTTATAGTAATCTAATACCATAAAATAAACTTAAAATTAAGAATTTGGTTTTCGGTAGCACGCTGAAGCTAGCAACCCGCTAGCCGACAAAACTTGTCAGCCAGCAGAAAAATCCATAGGCGTAGACGCGCGTATCGTTACGCTGACGCTAGCGATGGCTCACGATCAGCAAATAAACCAGTGGGCCTATTCACTATTATTATTTAAAAATGGAATTCTGTTGGTAGCGGGTGAGGCTGCTAAAAATTAATTATTATTATTATTGTTTATTAATAATCATTGAATCTGAAAAAGGGATCTCCAACAAACAAACATCTCCAACATAACATGATACAAGTGTGACTTATCCTTAAGCCATATAGGGTTCCGTACAAATATTTCTGTTTTTTGAATACAATTTTATAATATTATACAGTATATATCATTGTATACACTGAAACGCCCATAAACATAGAGAGTAAAATGTGTCAGAGTCCATAAAATGGGCAACGCTCTAACATTCAGGACCGTAAAACACTTTTAAACCATGTGTCCAAAGTCAGGGTTTATGCTTTATTTTCTCAAAGAAAAAAACAATTTTAAACTATAATTGAATAATATATATATAAATGCAAAATATAAAGAAATAATTAAATATTTAAGAATCAAACGGAATTTATATAGACTTTAATTGGTTTCAAGAGACAAGGATTAGCTTGTTGAGCAAAAGGTAAAATATATTATTTTTAAATTTCTATATTTTTGTCGGATAAAAAAAATTGTAAAAAAAATTATTTCAATTCTATTCAATATATTAATATGTACATAACAATACACTTGGAAAGAAATAAGTTACAAATAAATTTTTATTATAATAATAATGTTTTAGTTCATTTTTTAAAATTATATTTCTCTAATAAAATCTACGTTTAAAACTACAGATATAAACAGAATTTGATTATCCTTTTCCAAAAAAGGAAGCGAATTCTAGGGCAGAGGTGAAGGGACTATAATCATCCATTTTATAAATTTCGTTTTAGGCATGTGTTATGTACACGAGAAATTACGTATGTACACCAAATTTGAAGTATGTTAGCCAAGTATTAAGTTTGGCCTCTACGGAGGTGTGTCACATGAGAATGGTGAGAAAAAAGTGAACCCAATTTGATTCAGTTTGATACAATTCATGTACGGAACCCAAAAAATTATGAAATATACGTATATAAACATTTTAAAGTACACTATAAAAATGAAAAACTTACAGTTTATGCAGACTGGAACAGAGGATAAAGCTGCACCATCAAGAAAGTAATCCAAACTGAAGAATGACACAACACTTTATTTCACCACCAAAAAAAGCAATTAAACGGAAGATATATTCATGGATAATAATGTACCAAACATAACTAAAAAGTTCACAAAGTGTACCCAAACAACTTGTAAAACAAAAAAATTTCACAGAGCAAAACGTAAAAAAATAAATTTTTTAATCGCTACACACGATGCATTACGAACAATAATTCTACATTCTGTGACTAGTGGTGAAAATGGACGATTTCTCAAGAGTCTCGCTCGAGAGAAGCGAGAACAGCAATCACACGAGAGAAATTATTTTCTTACCACGTGTTGTACCTACATAATATTTTCTCCAACGCTTGCGAGGAAATGTAATTCTAGATAATTATAATTTTTTTCTTTGCGCTCATTCATAAGGAGGTTACACGCATAATTATCAATTGTATAGTTTTAGTGACAATAACGCAAATACCAAGCTTTATATTCTTATTTAATTTAAAAAAATGTATTAAATGTTAATAAAGAGACTTGAAAGTGATAAAGTGTTAATTAATAATTTATATTAAATGTAAATAATAGCGAAATAATTTCTCAAGACTACTTTCGCCACGGCTTGCAAATGGTGGTGAAAATTCCACTTTCTCCACCGTTTTTTAACCTCGAAAGTTACACTTTCAGAGCAAGCGTTGGAGAAAAATTATTTAAGATAACAACAAAGAAACCAGCAAAACTCACAAGTAATAAAAAAAGCTACACTAACAAAAAAAAAAAATCATATCTTCCGTTTAACATATTTAACACGCACTTTGAACTAGTAAAGAAGCCTTCACGAAAATAAACATTGCAGAATTTATTCAGGAAACGCATAAAAATTCACATTAAAATACTTTTACGAAACTATAAAAAGAAGGGCAAAACCTAAGAATGCTGCTTATAAATGAGAAAAAAAGGATTAAAAACAATTGTTTTTCCTTCAAATTGATAAAAAAATCAGAGGTTAAATTAATTGAAAATTGCCTGACAGGTTTTTTCACAAAAAATCAAGTGTTTGCATTGTTAAACACTTATAGTTTAAATCAATCCGCTGGTAATTATTATCCTCAAACAATCAAAAAAACTACTGATAAAACACTCCCGATTAAAATTTCAATAGTTGATAGTGCTCTTGCTACGCCAACGACGCACAAACGCGTACTGGAAGACAGATCAAGGCCACTTGCTGAAGCACGCAAAAATCGCAAAAATGGGAAAACTAAGCCCACCTTTAGTGACATCACATTCGATTCGTAAATGAAATTTGTTTTTTAATTGAATTAATTCAATAAAAAGATATTTTGTTTTCAAAAATCAATTCTACTGAATCATGATTAATTTAATTTAATCAAAATATTCTTCATTTATTAAAATTGGATTTAAATGCAAACAATTACTCAGGCAATATTTTTGATTTATTAAAGTTGACTTTAAATTCAATACATTATGTCCCCTTTTTAATAAAGTGTCATTTTTTTTAAAAGAGCATTTGCAGAAACATTTACCGTTTATTTTAAAACAATTATTATTCTTTAAAATTAACAAAAAAGTATAATTGGAAATAATTGAAAATTTCCAGACAGGCTTTTTTCATAAACAAAAAAAAAATTTTTAGCATTTTGAAACACTTACAATTTTAATCAATCCGATTGCAATGATTATCTTTAAACAATCCAAAAAACTTCCGATTAACACTTCCGTTTAAAATTCCGATATTTGATAATGCTTATTGGTAAGGCAATGAAACAAAAACGTGTAATGGGAATCCAACCCTATTTTTGTTGACGTCACAAAGTATTTATGAATGAAATTGATATTTTTATTAATTTATTTTTCTAAAGTATATTTTTTTGTTAGAAAATCAATTAGTGAATCAAGATTAATTTGATTTAATCAAAAAACTCATCATTTATTAAATTTG
>WNHD01005584.1:0-10048 GCA_011057455.1 Ganaspis sp. Gsp50 | reverse complement strand
AAATGAGAAAAATGAATAAATTAAAAAAAAGTATTTTTTTGCTTCAAAAGCAATATTAGTGATAAAAATTAATTAATTCAAAGAAATTGAATAAAAAAAGGTTAAAGTAGATTGAAAACGTTTTTTTCTATTCATTTTTTTTATTTAAACGCATGATAAATGAGAATAATGGATAAATTTTTAAAAAAATTATTTGTTTTTCTTCAAACGCAATATTAATGATAAAAATGAATTAATTCAAAGAAATTGAATTTAAAAAAAGGTTTTTAATTTACCTTAGTAGATTGAAAACGTTTTTTTTTATTCATTTTTTTAATTAAACGCATGATAAATGAGAAAAGTGGATAAATTAAAAAAACATTTTTTTTTCTTTAAACGTAATATTAATGATAAAAATGAATTAATTCAAAGAAATTATTATTTATTATTTACAAAGATATACGGGCTTACAAAATATTCCCCTTTATGTAAAAAAAAATTTACAAATAATAACCAATGTTTAATAGTTTTAAACAAAGCTAAGTAGCCGCAATGTTATTATTTACATTAAATATTAAATCTCGTAACAAATTAATAAATATCTGAAATCGGTCAAAAAAGTTGATGCGATTACAAAGTTGCAGATTACAGTTGCATTATAGCGATAATCATGCTAGCAAAAAGGTAAATATAAAAGAGGTTTATTTCTAAGTCTTTGTGATTCACAAAAAATGAAACTCGAATTTATCTCAGGACACCTGACTATCCCGTTAAAAACTTTGTACAAGAAAAGCATATCTGCAAAATAAAA
This sequence comes from Ganaspis sp. Gsp50, assembly GCA_011057455.1. Classification (NCBI taxonomy): domain Eukaryota; kingdom Metazoa; phylum Arthropoda; class Insecta; order Hymenoptera; family Figitidae; genus Ganaspis; species Ganaspis sp. Gsp50. The sequence continues at coordinate 9,258 of WNHD01005584.1, read as the reverse complement.
TCGCAATCTGATTTCAGGAATATCAAAAGTATTTCTAAGATCTGCATAGTCGTGAGAAAAAAAGTGAAATGCTTTATTAGTTTTTCTTGCTTAGAATCTCAGAAATCGATTTTGAACACGTTCAATTCTAGTTAATTATTAACAAAACATGCCGTTTCAGTTGAAAGAAAACAGAACGTTCCGTTTCAGCAAGCGTTGAAAAAACGTGCCATTTCAGATGACAGTCCAAAAAGGTTCCATTTCACAAAGCTAAAAATATTGTTTCAATTTTTTAAGTTGGCAACAGTTATTAAAATTTCGAGAGGTTAAACGGCAACCGAACTGAAGTTTTAAACAAATGTGAATTAATGATTAATAAAAAAATACTTTAAAGAAATAAAATATATCTTCTGTGAAAAAATACGTGAAAATTTATTTTTTGAATTCAAAGAACAAATTTTAAATTATATTTTGCAAATAATGAGAAATGTTGGTGAAAATTAAACCATGAAAGAAATTTGAATTTGAATATGACAAAATTTAAAAACCTTACCTAAGACTTTTTTCTTCGACATTTTAAATTAATTATTTTTATTTTTCTCATTTTAATTGTTATTATTTTACTATCTCTTATTTAACTAGTTCAATACCGGTTATTTAGTTGATATATTTTTCAAATTAATTAATCAAAATAAGTCTTTTTTGAATAAATAAAATAACATCTATATTTGTATGTGTTTTAAAAGCTAACAAATCTAATAGATCTTTTAGTTTATTTAAACAATCTATAATTATAAACTTATTTTAATATTAAGTACACAATTTAAACAATCAGTATTATGAATAAAACTCGATAACTTTTATTTTACATTAAATTCACAATTTTTTAAAATTAACACAATATACTGTTATAAAATTCGTGGTATTTTTCTGGAATCAATTGATTGTCCATCAAGTAGTGCAAATCCTTTTTTTTCCTCTGATATTTGTATTTTTAAACTGGAACAATTCTCCAATACTTCATTTTCTGATTTTGTAGTATACTGGAGTTTTTTTGAGCTTTCGAAGTAATTGAATTTTATGTCAACCAGCTTGTTCAGAGTAAACCTTATCTCGGAAATTTGAAAAATTTTAATTTTATTCCAAAATTTCGAATCGGTTAACTTTGAGAAGTGAAAAAATTATTTCGCTTTTAGATCATGAATCACATATTTTGGCTTTTTAACTTTTGAGTTTTTAATGACGTCACACCAATATTCTTGCGTAAAAATGGAAGTTAATTTCGCTGCATTTTCTATTGTGGAGTGTATACAATCCCCGTCGGTTTGAGTAGGGCCTTTTATTAAATAACTATCAACAGGAAATAATAATTACTTATGCGAAAAAAATGGCATCTATAGGGGACTAAAAACACGTGTAAATTTTGTCACACATGTTGAGATTTCCCTAAATGCACCCGTGTTACATAATCTCTACATCTGAAGAGTTATTTTCTACTAATTTAAGAATGAAAAGTCCTTTAACGATTGAAATAGTAAACATTTACCAATTTTAATAAAAACAAATAATTAATTAGTAGAATATAACTATTTTTAGTAGAAAATTATTAATTGAATTAATAGTTTTCTACTAAAAAAATAGTTCTATTCTACTAATTAATCAGTAGTTCACAGTTTTCTTGAAAGTATCAACTTGATACCAAAAAGTATCAAATGGATCACAAAATTTTCATTGTAATTTGATTTTTTTTGATATCAATTTGATACTTTTAGGTAAACTGTGTTTTGCACTAAAAATGATTAAATGTTTACTATTTCAATCGGTAAACGACTTTTTGCTGTTAAATTAGTAAATGATTGCTAATTCAGCATTAAGATAATACATAATATTTTATAATATTATGTGCTTAAAAATCCAAGTTTCTACGCACCCCATTGCACTTAGAGTGGATTTTCTATGGGTTTGTGCGTAGAAAATCGAGTTTTCAGTACTCAGAATTACAAAAGAAATTGGTTTAGTGGAATTTCAATACACACAGTTGAAACTAAGTTAATAATTAATAATTTAAAATGTGCTTTTTTCATCTAATTAAAAGGTTAAAAAGTTTCAGTCGTAATGGTAAAAAATGTAATCCTAACACAGCTTTTTCTTTATTTTTAAGTATTTTGTGACTAGTTAATATCAAAAGTGATTTTTCATTCTACCTGTGGGTAATTGTAACATCTAAATCAGAAGTAGCTTTTACATACATAGAATACAAAATCTGATTCCTATTTTGTCCTCCACAATTGTCACTGTAAAATTTAAATTCTGATATCCCAGTTTTATTTTTCTGAAAAATATAATGCCATAGAGAGCTACAAATTTCATTTGCTCCTATTTTTGATATACTTTCATTCCAAACGTAGCATTCGCCTTCTGTGGTGGCCAAATTAAATACTGTAAAATTAAATACAGAGAGTTTTCGTTTGTAATACATAGCGGATGTTTCGGATCGAGGAGTAGTTGGAACTTTCTGTAAGTCAAACCATGTACATATAATTGATGGATTGGTTTTCTCTTGCATTTCGTCAGCTTTCATTTGATCACCAGCTTTATTTTTATTCTTAATGTGTACATTATGTCTTTCTTGTACTTCTTCGTCACCTTTATGCTCTTAATTTAAATAATAAAATACTGTACATAGATCACATTGGTCCTCTTTTGGTTTGTGGAAAAATTAATTGTAATTATTATTAAATATATGTCGATAGTAACACTACGATGCAATATTTTTCTCCATTCTATCTTTCATCCAAATTTTGTAAAGATTGTACATTTTATTTATAGTTAAAGTTTCGTCTAAATATTCCCTTGTAGTGCTCGATCGACAATAATGGGATTCAATTTTTGGGAATAATTCAATATGTTGCCTAACGGAATTTGTAACACTCTCTGGTATTTTATTGGGTCTATTTGAGTGCTTACCCCGCATATCACTTTGAATAAATTGACTCGTTGTGGAATTATTTTTTTTATTTTTCAAAGTATCCAAACAACTGTCTGAAATACCTATTTAAATATTTATAGTTAATAAATGAGTTAAATATAGCTCTCTAAATCTGAAACAGTAGAAATCTATTATTTCATAGTGAAAACTGAGCAACTGATTCATTTAATAAAAATCTACTCAAAAATAGTAAAATTCTACTCTAAATTAATGAAAAATTTACTAATTCTACAGTAGAATTTCACTGAGAATCACTAGAATTTAACTGATAATCAGTTAAAATTTACTAATTGAATTAGTTGCTCAGTTTTAGCTATGCAATTAGTAGATTTCTACTGATTCAAATTTAGAGACAGTGCATTTATTTTACGTAAATTTAGGCTTAAATTTAAAGAAATACCAAAAGTGTCCAAAAACATCTTGCAACAAACTTTAATTTTTTTTTATTTTAAGTTCAGAAAAAATTGACGAGATATTTTTTTTTAAATTTTCATTATTTCTCTCATCAGTACTAGTCATTATTTTCTCAATATAGTCCCACTGGCGAGTATGATCTCCAAGACTCCAATATTCATCGAATAACATTTTTCTTTCATCGTAAGATATTTTATCTTTGCATTTAAAGCGACAGTTTACACATCCAGGTCCCATCGACCTTTTTATTGTAAAATCCCCATGTTCATCACGTTTAAAACCGAGATTATCTAATTTTTTTGACTTGTTAACATTTCAATTTTCCACATATCTTTTACTTTTTCGTGTGAGATTTTTCGAGTCATTTTTTTCTATTTCTGTAGTTAAGCTTGAACTATTTTCATCTACAATTTATTTTTTAATTAATTAAATTAGAACTAGATAATTAGTAAAATATGTTTTTACCTTCCATTGCAGAAAAATTTATTAAGTTCACAATATTTGAATTGTTTATTACATTAAAAAAGGTTATTAAATTTATGTTTAATTAATGCAACTTTCTTATGTTTTCTCGTTTTCCCGTTTGATTGAAAAAACTCGTACAACATTTTTAATCATTAATTAATTTCAGTTATTAGAGAATAGGATTTATTTGGCAATGGAGCGTAAATAGGAGATGATAAATATAATTATACTTTTAAAGTGCTGTAAAAGTTTTGAAGCATTGTAAATTAATACTTCATTTTTAGTAAATAATAACACTGACATAACCGAAAATGTCCAAGAAATTGTCTCAAAAAATCCTACACTAAAAAGAAATGTAAGTGATGTCAGTGGGGAAAGTTGTTCTTCAATAAAAGGGAAAAATGTAAATGATGTTTCTGATGAAGAAGAAGGTGTGCAAATTGCAAAGTCAATAGGGCCCGGATGTATAAACTGTCGCAAAATGAAATTACCTATGAAGAAAGAATAATCTTATTTGATGAATACTGGAGATTTGAAGATCATGAGCGACAATGGGAGTTCATTGATAAAATGATAGTTGACAAGAGCAATGAGGAAAAAGCGAATCAAAAAAATAAGAAGACTATCTCTCGACAATTTTTTCTCAAATTAAAAACAAAAAATATTTAAGTTTGCCGTACTATGTTTCTACAAACTTTTGGTATGTAAAAAATGGTATTAATATTTTTATGATTTTATGCGCAGATTTTTATGAAAAAATTGTATTTAATTAAAATTAATATACATTTATTAACACCAAATAGGTATTTAAAAAACTTGTTTGAAAATGATAAAACATAAAAAAACTCATTCAACAACAGGGCAATTAATCGAAGATGATAAGCGAGGGAAATGCACAAAATCTAAGAAACCTAGGAAATCTGTGGAGAAAAATATTGAATCGTTTTCTCAAATCGAGTCGAACCAGTACAGATTGAATACAAAGAACAATTTTGAAAAATGTGATGAATGTGAGTTACTTTTTTCTTTGAATAAAGAAAATATTTTAGATAAATCTATTCAAGAGAGATATGATGCTCACCTTCAAATTAAAAATAAAATGGAAGAAAAAATAGAAAATGACAAAGAAGAATCTGAAATAAATCCAGGACCATTGTGTGCGAAATTCGATTTTCAAAAAGTTTTGACGATTCCGCAATGTGACGCATCAATTAAAGAATATAAAAGGAAACTGTCTGTATATAACTTTACCATATGTAACTTGGCAACCGAAGAAGGAGAATGTTACGTTTGGAATGAATTGACATCAAAAAGAGGAGTTAATGAAATATGCAGTTGCCTATGGAACTATATTTTGCTAAAACATGAAATGGGGATATCAAAATTTAAATTTTACAGTTCTAATTCTGGAGGACTAAATAGAAATAAAATATTGTATTCTATGTATGCAAAAGCTTCCTTTGATCTAGAAATTACAATTACACAAAGGTAAATTAATAATAATTTATTTAAATGTATTGAACAAAAAAATGTTTCAAATTTAAAGAAAAGAATCTTGTTTGAATGCAAAAATTCAACCGATATCTCTTATTAAAAATCAGAATCAGACTCTTACATACAATTAGAACCAGACCTAGAATATTCATTCTTAATTTAAATGTTTAATTTAAATTAATTAGAATTAATTTATTTATATAAATTTATTTATATAAATTAATTTAATTTAAAAATTAGAAATGATCAGTGTATTTTATTTCTTGTTTTGTCAGAACTTGTCCTTCAGTGAATGTCTTTCTTTTGTATTATATTAGATATTTACAAAAAGGTCACTCTTACGTTGATGGAGATACCATGCAGTCCACATTTGATAACGCAGCAAAAATAACTTCGATTTTTACGTACGATAAGTGGATCAACATTTTAGAAAAATGCAGTGTTGAAGAGCCTAAGTATGTTATTCATTACGTAAATGCAAAAGAGTTTTTCAACTTCTCAAAGTTAGCCGATTCGAAATTTTGGAATAAAATTAAAATTTCTCAAATTTCCGAAATAAGATTTACTCTGAACAAGCTGGTTGACATAAAATTCAATTACTCCGAAAGCTCAAAAGAATTCCAGTTTACCACAAAATCAGAAAAGTACTACAAAATCAGAAAATGAAGTATTGGAGAATTGTTTCAGTTTAAAAATAAAAATATCAGAGGAAAAAAAAGGATTTGCACTACTTGATGGACAATCAATTAATTCCAGAAAAATACCACGAATTTTACAAGAGTTAATTTTAAAAAATTGCATATTTAGCATAAAATAAAAGTTATCGAGTCTTATTCATAATACTGATTGTTTTAATTGTGTACTTAATAGGAAAATAAGTTTATAATTATAGATTGTTTAAATAAACTAAAAGGTCTATCAGATTTTTTAGCTTTTAAAACACATATGTGACCTGGACGGTTAAAAGGGACCTTATGTCCGAAAAAATCGATTTTTACTTTTTTGTTGATTCTTATAGAAGAAGATGTGCCCTTTCCAATGCAATGAACCGCGCATTTTTAGCTTCATTACTTTTTTTTACAAATGCGCTTCAAAAAAGGACTTCATTGTCAAAAAAAACGTAAACATTTCAGTAAAAAAGAAGTCTATAAAAATTGATTGGATTTGCTTGTAACTCATTCCTCGGGGGTTTTTGGGGTCGCTGATTACGAATCTGGAATCAGATTTTAAAAATTTAAAATGTCGGATCCAATATGACTGTCAAAATTTAACTCAGCTAGCTCAGGTGAGCAAGCCTGTTCACACCTGATCTGCGCCGCTTCGACTCTCCAGTACGGTTAAAGTCCTGGCCCTTCAGGAATTAACTGTATGGAGGCGTTGATTATACAGAGCAGGTCCTTCTGCTAGTATAATTATCTCCTCAAGAGACGGACTGGCTCAGTTCTCACCTGAACTCCAACTCTTCCGAATACCATCGGCCAGGTCCTTTTGGAATGGTTTCTGAAGAGGGTATTCTAGATGCCTTACATCGGTCCTTCGGTGTAAAGCTGACAGAATAGACTCCTTTCTCGTTCCCAATAGGACCGTTCTGTGTCCTTGCCAAGGTCCATCTTGGAGGTCTCAGAAATGAAACTCTGAAAATTTTCTCAGTTCACTGTGAAAATTGAAAGAGGAACCTAGTTGAGAATGTTACTCCGAGAAACCTATTCAGTATTTATCGTCGTGGTCCTTCACGAATAATTACCGAAATCAGGAAAATCGTCGAGGTTCAACTCTGGTCCTTCAGGGTTGAAACGACACGATCTTTTGAATCTCATGCGCCACCTATCGGTGCAGACTTTCACTTGGGCTTACTCCCCACGCGCTGCATCACTGGAGAACTGGTCTCTTGGTTCTGGGAGTCTCTCTCGTACAAGATAGATTGTTCTCCAGCTACGTCACATCCTACCTGATATTACGCGGACAGATACCCTACGCTCCTGACTGGTACGCGTAATATAACGCGTTCGCGTTACAGCAGTTCTACCGGAGAGCTAACCGTGATGACGTAGGCGCGAAATATTCTTTTTAGCGGTCCATCCGTAGGAGAATATTGTAAAGAGATTTCAAAGCTTGCTAGAACCGTTTGTTGACATTATTCGTTAATCGAGAAACGCGGAATTGATTGTTTTATTTTGTTAAATTATTATGAACACCAATTATTTTTAATTACTATTGTATTATTTTCTTTCATATTACATTCTCATCAATAATGAGAGTATATTAGAAATATGCGATTTTACACTTTTGCTAATTTTTGTTGGTTTATATTCATCGTCTTTAACGCACATATTTACATATTTCTTTTGTATTTTATTTGTTATTTTGATTATTTAAATAAACTTGTTTACTTTCTTAACATGAGAACTTCCGTGAGTTTAATTGACTACTACCTAACCCAATGCGACAAAGTCTAACTAGAAATTAACTAGAATCCAAACAGAGTCTATCTAGAAATTCAATAGAAGTAACTTAAGACTAAGAATAACTTTTTGATGAACAGTAGAGTATATTCTAGAGAAGTGAATAAAATTAAAGAACCTTGGCTCTGGCGAGCAAATTCGGAGCTTAATAAAAATCAGTTCGTTACACATTTCAAATTGAAATTTTATAATATAATTTTTAAAATTGTCACTTTAATGGTAGTTCCTTTTGAAAGAATTTTAAACATTAAAAAATAATTCTTTTGATCTATATAAAGTATACCGTGGTGGACTCAGTTGCCGTCCAGCTAAGGCGGCCAAGGGTGCAGTTTTCGTCCACTTTAATTTTGATCATAACTTTCGTAATTAAATTACATTCGGACCTCTGACCATTGCGCCTCCAACCAATGCGTTTTTATTGCTTTACTCACCTTGAAAGCTCGCGACGCAGGGCCGCACCGTGTACTCGAGGAATGCGATTTATACGTGAGGTTAGATAGCATGCGCGAGACAATGTGCGCAAGCTAGCATGCGCACGCAGATGTAAACAATCTGTTTCATTGGGTTTTAACCAATCTAGCTTGAGCATGCGCAAACAGTTTAAATTGTTTCATTAGTATAATGGGAGGCGGCCCTACTGAATGTCTAAAAATAGTACTATCCCACCAATGCGCGGACGCATTGGTTGGAGGTACAAGTGTATTTGCTTCAATGTTTTTACGTAAATCAACTCAATTCATTCTATTTTAACGATAATACAATAATTTAATAAGTTAATTTACATTAAAATAAAGGAAATTTGTAAAAGTGGACGGAAACTGGGTCCACCACGGTAAATACCATTAATATTTTATGGAAAAATTTGAAAGTTTAATTGTGTTTAAGAATAAAAATTCAAATTTTTTAAATATAACTATTAACATTTTCATTTTTGAAAGAAAGTTCCCTTAGGAAAAATATTTTATTTTAAAAAACATATTGATTCATATGAATATAAAAATAATAGAAAACAAAAATTTATAAAATGATTTCATTGTTTCATTAATTTTGACAATTAAAACTTTTTCTCTATGAGGAAGCCGAAATGTTCATGAAATGAATATCATTTTCTACTTGTTTTATTTTAAATAAAATTCACTGCAAATTCCATTTTTCGGACGACGCAGTCAACAATACTTCTACAGTTACACCCATCTTTATATTTTTCTAACAAAAATTTTCCAAAATGTTGTTTAAGAAAAAAAATTTACAAAAATTACCTTTTTTCTGCCTTTTGGAACATACCCCCCCCCCCTCCTTAATGACAGTTCTTTTGGGAAAATCTTTTTACAATAAAAAACGAATTGATTTGCATAATTTTAAAATATTAGGACCAATCATTGGCATTATCATGATCATCCCAAGATTTAACCAATGTTGGACCATTATTGTCTGTCATCATAGGACCAAAAAAAA
>WNHD01005583.1:4934-14983 GCA_011057455.1 Ganaspis sp. Gsp50 | reverse complement strand
ATTTCGACAATTGAATTGTGATCCTCGATTCTTATTAATTCGACGAAGAGTCGATGTTTGGTCGATTTCGTCGGAACAAGTAAGTGATTAATGTATCTTGAAATTTGTTATTAATAAATCACTATCTTCCTGGAAGTCGCTTGATTTTATTTTTATATTATTTATTAAGGGTTCCCCAACGGTACCTTCCCTGAGAAACTATTTTATTTTGTTTTGTTAGTTTTATTAAAAATTAACTGGCGTCCGTATTTAAATTTCATTTAATAGTCAAAAGAGCCCTAGCAACTTCGAACCCGGTCGCGCTAGGTGAGAATAGGGTTATTTTCTTGAACTGAGAGTAAGTTTTAACTTGATTAGTTCGACGAAAAATCTTATTCGTCTCAATTTAAATATTTAAATATTTTTGGAAAACAGAGCTTTTGAATTTCATAGCACAATCGAAAATAGACTAACTATATGCAAATATCCAAATAAAAAAAAATTAAGGGATTGTGTAATAAATTAACACTGCTAATTAAAATCTGTCAGTGCGCGCTTGGGGAAGAATTTGAAAAATCTATTGGACGTTGTCCGTAGCTGTGGGAGGAAATGCAATCAGGCAATGAGAGCAGTGGACGGAGAAGAAATGAATGTCAGGACCTGCACGAAGCCGTTTCATTACAGCAGGTGCTACCAGGAGTTGGCTGAAAGAGATGCATCACCTAAACCGAACAGTTCTCCCCAGAGAGCGGATTTTGCAGTGTAAAATTAGCCGCCACGCGACTATGTTCTTCGGCGCCAGATGACCATCCAATGCCATAATTCACCAAGGGAGTAGCGGCCAGTTTCTTGGTAATTTGTGGAGCGCGCGATGCGTGCTCGAGTTAACGGTCTACAGCGAGGCCATTTTTCAGAAACACGAGCCAAATTAACGTCGTAAACAATTTTGTCGACAAAGCGGAACGCTACATGGAAAATGATCCAAGATCAGCCGACCAGTTAAGAATGGAATTCTTGTCTCCTGTTTGTTCAAAGTGCCTGGAATTTCTGCTAAAATGGAAAACGATTTTTTTTTAGTGAAATTAGTTGATTTTGTTTGTCTTAGGTACGTGAGATTGTTCACGCCCACTTAAAGGGCAAATAAGTAGGCATTTTTTAATAACAAACATTTTTTAGGGCGTGGAGAAATAAGTAGTAGGCGTGCCGGTCTCATAAACACGCCCTTTTTGGGCGTGGTCAAGTAGTAGGCGTTTCTTTCTCATCAACATTTAACACAACACTTAACTTAACATACTTAAATGGTAAAACAGTAGGCATTTGTTAATAATAAATTCTATTCTGGGCGTTATCAAATGCATATTGTGAATTTTATGCCAACAAACATGTTTGCATAAACATTTTTATTTTTATGACAAATGCCAAAATTTTTATTAAAACATTTTTATGGACAAAAAAGTAATAGACGTTTCATTTTGATAAACACGCCCACTTAGAGTGTGGTCAAATAGTGGGCGTTTCTTCATCAACACGCCCACTGAAGGCATTGCTAAATAGTGGGCGTTTCTCCATCAACACGCCCACTGAAGGCGTGGCTAAATAGTAGGCATCTCTTCTTAATGGACACACTCACTGATGGTGTAGACAAACAGTAAGCGTTTCTTTTTAATAAAGACGCCCACAGTGGGCATCGACAAATAGTAGGTGTTTCTTCCTAATAATGCGCTCATAATGGGCGTGGACCAACAGTAAGCGTTTCCTCCTAATTATCGCGCTCATAGTGGGCGTGGACAGTAGGCGTTTCTTTCTAATAAACACGCCCACAGTGGGTGTGGATAGTAGGCGTTTCTTAATCAACACACCCACAATGGGCGTGAACCAATAGTAGGTGTTTCTCTCTAATCAACACGCCTACAATGGGCGTCGACAAATAGTGGGCATTTCTTTCTAAACACGCCCACAGTGGGCGTGGACAAATAGTAGGCGTTTTTACAAATGAACACGCCCATGCAGCTTATGGACAAACAAATCATAGGCGTTTTTTCAAACGGCACGCCCACCAAAGGCGTGTATGGGCGTATATAGTAGGCTTATCATTTTGACAGTTCTCTCCCTAATTTGATTCTCTCCCTAATTAACAAAAAAACCATAAATCCTGTACTTTTATACGCGTACCTTGAAATCACAGAAAATACAAACAATCCTCATCCTTTGAAAAGCATGCAAGAATATTTTTAAATCCTGCTTACAAAGAGAAAGCAAAAAGTTGCTTGCAAACACGTATTTTATTTCAAATTAGTGCGGAAAGAATGAAATTGAAAATTGAGATTATTTTTGCCACATTTGAGACTTAGGTATCTGATTTTCTGGATTTATTAAATGGAACGTATGTCACAGTCAAATTGCCTACCGTGGTAAACGTGATTTAATGGTAATCAAATTTACGGTTAGAATTAAATCAAACATTAAACTTCGCTCGAGTTAGATTTTGTAACAGAGTATTGAATAATAACGTTGAATAATAATCAAGGTCTATTTCACATCACAATTGTTCAATTGTATTTGCTTTTAAAATAACATCATTAGCTACACTTTGAATGCAAATATTGACATAATTCCAATATCAAAATCCAATATTCATTTACAAATATTTACACATCTGTGCTTTAAAATTGCCAGGAATTTTAAGTTCGCTGTTCATCAGTTGAATTAAAAACAATAAATGAATTACTCTAAAAAAAGGTAATTTTACTTTGGCACTGAGAAAATAATTTTGGTTTGTTTAGTACAAAATAAAGTGTATAAATTAAATTGTGAAAGTCCTTCTGATTGTTAAATGTACCTTTTGAAATGTCTTGTAAATACGTTTTGCAATTGCGCAGCTGATTGGCATTTTGTATTTTCACTTGTAACTTTCGTTTAATTTAATTCTAGAGAGAATTTCCTCAAGTGTCACACGAGGGTTTTAATTAAATTGAATCATCTGATTAAAATTAGTACAATATTCAGTAATTCTAGTGTAGCAAGTGCCGCACTAGTTTCAATAGTGTTTCAACAAGCACTCCGATCTTTCAACACTCGAAGGCATTTAATGTACGTCTTTCGTGGAAAATTCACTGGAGAACTGTCTGCATGTCTTGTCAGGCACAATCCCGTGATACCGATTTCAAGGAAAATGCAATTGCTTCAGGCTTATAGTTCTACAATTCTACAATTCCGGTAATTCCGCATGTAATGCCATTGAATAGAGATGCCGCAGAAAATGTAATTGCATTCAAAGAAATCTTACAGTTGTACCCAAAGTAACTACTAAATAAAATTTTAGTCTTTTTTAACATTAAATTGTATTTTTTCTTTAAATTGTATTTTTTCTTTAAATTTTATTTTTTCTTTAAATTGTATTTTTTCATTAAATTGTATTTTTTCTTTAAATTGTATTGTTGTATTTTTTAATTTTATTGTAGTATTTTTACATTTTATTTTAGTCTTTTTAAATTTTACTGTTATGAGAACAATTTAATGAGCAATTGTAATGTAACATTTATGAAGGCAATTTTATGGAACAATTGTACTCCATCGTTTATGAAAACTATTTTTTGAAACTATTGTACGCTAGTATTTATGAAGAAAATTTTATCTAAAATTTTATGTAAAAATTTCGTAAAATGCAATCTGTGAATTTGAAATGCTTTTTTGAAACAATCGCGGGAAAAAGTAGCACAAGAACTAGTCCATTTTGTGTTCGTTTATTTTCATTTTAAGCTCCTTTCATCCTTTTATTCTCCTTCATCTTTTAAAATCCTATAAAGTCCGTTTAATCCATGATTTTTTCGCTTTTTCGTATTTATTTTTCATCAACTATTGGCGAAAGAAATTTCTACAGAAAAGTATTGTGCTATAAATTTTTCTCAATAAATATTCACTCTTCTTGAAATTCTGTTCCAGCAACTGTACAAATTCTACATTTGAATATAATTTAACAGCAATCATTAATTAACTTCGTTCATTATTTTAAGTTATTTACTCATAATTTTCTCTGGACATTTTACTTTGCTTTTTGTTTTACTTGAAACGATTAGAAGAAAGTTGCGCGGGTTTTTGTAATTTTCCCATGATAGTTGAAGATTTCTTTTGAATTTCGAAAGTGCTTATAATTTTGTCTTTCGGGAGTTAACAACTTTGTTGCTGGAAATGGCATATCGTTGGTATAAGAACCAGCGGGACATTTGGGTTCTCATATATATGAAAGTACCTGCTCTTCTGCGTCTCCGACTGCGTTAAGTGCAGTCACTGCTCCCACTGGACTTGCCCTTTATGCGATGACTGTTCACCAACACGAGTATTCACTCTCAACTCTCGACAAGTTCCTTTGAAACCTCACGAATCATTTATTTTAATAACCACTTCTTCAATTAAAAATCCAGCCACTTTCAGAAAAGTCCTTCATTTGAAATGAACTCCCATTTAATTATCTCCTTTTATTTAAAAACGAACAATTACCTTACTCAAAAAAAGCTGAATTGAATTTTAAAAATATAATTTGATTGCAAAAAATAACCAAAATTATTTTAAGTGACTGAAAAAAGTTGTTTTAAAAGAATGACAAAATCAGATAAATGCAAGGATAACAGTAATTGTTTATATAAGACCGAGAATGAGGTTACTAATATTTGCAAATAGTGTCGTAATGGAAGCTTGTGTTAGATTCACGGAACTGTTGATTTGGCTGCTGCGTTATATCAGTTTACAATTTATCAAAGTAAGGATTAATGTGTTCGGTGGTTTGCTGTACAAAGGAAACAGTTCGGTTTACTCTACCCCTTTCCTATTTCACCGATCATGCATTCAACCCGAATCCTACCACACGTTCGATGATAAACTCAGTGGAGGCTATGACCAATGTTGCTGTAGCTCATTAGTCCCTGGTTTCGAGCTTGGGAACGCTCCAGATTTTAGATGAGATCATATTGACAATGACAAAGCTTAGAGTGAAAGCGGAGAACCCCAACCGCCGAGACAAACAGCATAAGTGACAAGATCGTCGTCATTACCTCGGCCATCGGCTCCTTTAGTTCCAAATAAATACTCGTCCACCAATTTGAAAAGTCCAGTATTTTATTTCAGATAAATTTTCGTCCACGAGTTTCAAAAAACAGTTTCATTTCAGATAATTTTCGTTAATCTGTTCTAAAATTCAATTATTTTGTACTAAAAGCACGAACTGGTGGCAACAGAGTGTTAGATACATTTTTGTTGCATTTACTTCTTGAAAAAGCACTGAATTCATAATTTTTTACGCTGGAGTGCGGAGTATTTATAAATCCACGCCCCGAATGGGCGTATTCATTAACACGAAATGCCCGTTTTTTGTTTTCCACGCCCCAAGTAGGCGTGATTCTTTAAACAAAACGCCTACTACGTACTATCCACGCCTTGAATGGGCGTGTTTATTAACAAGAAACGCCTTTTAAACGACCCAAGTGGGCGTGGTCATTTGAACATAAAGCCTACTATGTATTTGTCCATGCCCCGAATGGACGCAAGTGAGTATGGTCATTAGAAGGAAACGCCTACTACGTATTTGTCCACGCCCTTGGGAGGCGTGTTTATAAAAACAAAGTGCTTACTACTTATTATCTACGCCCCGAATGGACGCGATCTTTAACACAAAACGCTTTTTTTCTATGTCTCAATTGGGCGTGTTTATTTAAAAGAAAAGCCTACTACGTATTTGTCCACGCCCTCCGGAGACGTGTTCATTAAAACGAAACGCCTACTACAAGCTATCGACGCCCCCAAGGGGCGTGCTCGTCAACTGGAAACGCCTTCTGTTTGCTTTTATAAGTGGGTGTGGACATTAACACGAAACATCCTTTAGTTCACCCTTAACACTCTAAACAATAGTTGTTCATGTTAAAAGATAACAAATATGGCGTGGAAGTTTCTTCTAAAAAAAACACGCCCACTCAGTGCATAATAACACCTAGTAGGCGTTTCTTATTAAGTTACATGCCCATTTGGGTCAGGAAAAAACACACGGTGGGCGTGTTTTATTAATTTATACGCCCATTTGGGGGCGGAAATAGACAAATTGTAGGCGTTTCTTATTAATTCACACGCCCACTTGGGGGGCGGGAATAGGCACATTGTAGGCGTTTCTTATTAATTCGCACGCCCACTTGGGGCGGGAATATACACATTGTAGGCGTTCCTTAATTATTTAGACGCCCATTCGGGGCGGGAGCAAATACATGGTAGGCGTTTCTTGTTAATAAACGCACAATTAGAGCGTGGTCAAACACACCGTAGGCGTTTATAATAAATAAACACGCCCATTTTTTTGAAAAATACTACAAACTAAATTTCTATTTTTAAAAATAAATTAAAACTCATTAATCCAAACCTTGTTTTTGCCCTAAAGAAAAATTGTAATCAAACGTGTAAAAAAAACAGTCCAAAGATATCTGGAGGTAAAATAGTATTTTTTTCAGGAAAATAATTAGTTTCGAGAAGGATCACGAATACGCACTTTTCTTGTCAAATTGTCGCGGCTTGGTGCTTGTTTAGAGATAAATGGTATTTATTTAAGTCACGTCTCTCGACCTGACTCAGCAAGGCAACGTAAACTGCTCTGAAAAATCCAATTTCCTCGTCATTCGTGACGTCGGTTGGTGGCAACAGGTTCTCGTTTCATTTCCAATCTCTGTGTATCTCATGAAGCAACGAGCAGCAGAGCGTCATTGTTTCGGTGCAAAGAGCAAAGGATTACTTTGCAAGCTGTAAAAGGGCTTACTTTGAAAAGAGATTAATACTCGTTTGCTCAGTCAGGGCCGAAAAAAATCTCATTCCACATACCAGTGTTCACTGGTTCTAAACAAAACACTGAGATACGAGAGCAAAGGGTAAGAGATTTCCTTGATAATCGTCTTCCTTTTACGATTTAAACAAAAGTTCCTATTTTTTCCTTTTCATCGGTACACTCTCTCGTGTGATTAAACTGCAAAACTTTCGTTTTTGAAAACAGTTGCAAAATTGTTTCAAAGCAGTTATATTTCTTAAATTAAACAAAAATACGTAAATAATTTAATGTTTAAGAGTTTAGAAACATTTTTTGTTAAAAAATAAAGTTTGTTGAAAATAACCATTTAATTTTATTTATCTTGATTATTAAATTTTAATTAAGGAAATTTATTAATTTCTTTAAATGTAATTAATTTCTTTAAATGTAATTAATTTCTTTAAATGTTTTTCTTTATTTCTTTAAATGAATCTTTCAATGTAATAGTTCATCGAAAAATGAATTATTGAAAAGGGTTAAAAAATTGTTTGAGTTGAAAAAGAAGAGTTTAAAACAGTTTTAAAAAAATGTTTCGAAAATGAGTGTGTGGTGTAAAGATCTCGTTGTGAGTGCAAAAATATATTTCCCTGGAATATAATTTTCTGCCGGTAGGTATTGATATCCTGGTGCCGGTATCCAATAGGTCTCTCAGGAATTTTCGATAAGAGATTCACGCCATTATTTCCGATAAAAACAAGCTTGCCAGCTGACTTGTCGAGAGGGGTTCCGTCTCTTTGTGTATAGTCCAACACGGTTTCTGAGCTTATAAAGCTCCTTGCTCCCAATTCAGATGGCGATTCTAGCCTTTAATATGGTAATTTCAGACGTTTCTGTCCGCAATCTTCTTTCAATTCCCACTGAAGGAAATTCCAGTTGGGCTCCAAGAGAAACCCACAAAAAATCGATCGATAGTGTACAAAAAACGGTTTTAAAAAATCTATTACTCAAAATAGATATCTTTTCAACATTTATATTTGTGTTTTTCTACGTTATCTTTTATCGTTGTTATTATAATTTATCACAAATTATGTTATGATAATAATAATAATAATAATAATAATCATAATAATCATAATCATAATAATAATAATCATAATAATAATAATAATCATAATAATAATAATAATAATAATAATAATAATAATAATATTACATTAATATAAAATTACAATAATAATATTATTATTACATACTATGAAAATGTTTATTACATTATTAATATTTTAAACAATAAATAATTTCCTCAAAACTTGAAGTCAAGTTTTATAGCAAAATGAGTGAAAAAGATGCCAGAATTTTGCGACACTAGGAAGGATATTTTCTGTTTTTATTTGCAAGTGTAATGGAGAGTGAAGTAGATAAAGCTGAGATGGGAGTGAAAAAGGATGACAAAATATTGGCTCGTAGATATTTGACTTATTACCTCGGCAGTGTGGCATTCTCGTCACGAAATTTAATCTGAGATATTTTCTTTTATCCCAGTCGTGAGTTAAAGATGCACATTCAACAGACAGAGCATCATCGTTTATTTTCAAATTAAATGTTATCGTAAGTTTTGTTTAGGAAACTTGCACTCAAAGTTTTCCTTCGTCGTCTCTTTGCCGTAATTAATTTTCATTTCTGCATTCTCCCTCTCAATAAGCATTTCCGTAATGAATTTGTAAACCTCGAAAGCTTGTTTCAACAGGAAGATTCTTCGAAAAGTTAAACTTGGCATTCCTTCAAATTTAGATGTTTCAAACTTGTGTGCATTAATTTTTGCTGCAAATCAAACATTGTAGGTTTCATTAGTGTTTTTTTTTTCGTAATCAAAGTCAAGTAATGGTAAAATTGAGAAAAAAGTTTTGAAGATATAAAAAAAGGTTGCAATTCTTGTTTCTGGAGAATAGAGTGGATTCAGTGCGAGAGCTATTCTCAAAGTCATTAAGAAACGAAAGCTACGTTTTTTCCAGGCAGGTTTATTTTTTCTCTGTGAGTACGTATTTCTAACGTTCGAGACGCTGGTGAAGTATGAGTTTTAATTATACCGGTCTGTTCCGGGGTATCTTTCCTTTTGGTCTCCCTTCTCCGAGACTACATCTGGCGGTATGATGATAACATTCAACACCCTCGCGTTATCCCGGTACCGCCTTCTGCCATTGGAGAGATAGAAAAAAAAAGGAAAAGGGTCTTTGGCTGCAAACAGAGGAAAGGAGAAAAGAAAAAAGTCCCTCATTAGGAGAGCAGACGGCTGCTCTACGTTTAAATGAGATCCGCAGCCTCAACAGTAAAGAAACGACAGCGACGCGCGTCAGGATTTTTCAAAGCTGCTCCTTTTGCCGACTTCTCGCTTGTTCTTTTAGCAGTATTCTTCTAAATTACTCCCACCAGGTTCAATTTCCTTCTCCGCTCTTGCTTCGCCGTCCCGAAACGGAATGGAGATCTTACCGTTAAAGTACACCTTCGGACCATTTGAATTTCAGATAGGGTCAGTGTCGGGGATTAGGAGAAGGATCTCAGCGACAAGAGAATCAAACAAGAACTAAATGTCTGAACTAGAAATCATGTCAAACTTTAGAATTACCTGGATAATGTTAGAATTATTTTCTATTTAAACTATTTGAATTACTTTTCTTGTGTTCTTATTCTTTTTGTTATAAAAAAAACATTTATTTTGTTACTTTTCCTTTAGGGATTGTTAATTTGTCTACTCTAGCTAAATCGTGACGAAAAATGCCCATGCACGTACTGAATGGGCGTGTTTTATAACAAGAAACACCCACTTTTTGTTTGGTCACGCCTAAAGAGGGCGTAGTTATTGTAACAGAACGCCTACTGTTTGTTTGTGAACACCTAAAGTAGGGGTGAGTATTGTTAAGGAATGTCTATTAATCCCGCCCCAAGTGGGCGTGTTCACGGAACGCCTGTTATTTAATTGTCTATGCTCTAAGTAAATATAAACACCTTCTTAAGGAGTGAAGAAATAAATAATTGGCGTTCTATGAACACACCCACTTGGGGCGTGCTTAAAAAATAGTAGGCGTTCCATATTGGTAAACACGCCTTCTTGGGGCGTTGACAAAAATAGTAGGCATTCCATGTTGAAAAACACGCCCACTTGGGGCGTAGACAAAAAAATAGTAGGCGTTCCATATTGGCAAACACGCCTACTTGGGGCGTTGACAAAAATAGTAGACGTTCCATGTTCAAAAACACGCCCACTTGGGGCGTAGACAAAAAATAGTAGGCGTTCCAT
>WNHD01005582.1:0-10049 GCA_011057455.1 Ganaspis sp. Gsp50 | reverse complement strand
AAAAAAAATAAAAATAATTCTCAGTTCAAAATAGAAGTGGAATTTCAATTTTGCTGAAAGTGGATTCTCACTCGAATAAAAGTGGGAACTCTGTAAGATAATTGTTTTACAAGAGTAAGAAGTTTTTTTGTTAAAGTGGATTTATCATTTGGAGTCAAGTATAGCTCATTTTTCACTCTTATGAAAGTGAAAACTCACTCTCAGAATTTTATGGAATAAACATACAACTGAAAATATATGAAAATGAAATAAGTAAATATAACATACATGTTTTATAAATATTTATATTTGCTTTAGTTAATATAATATATGAAAATATAATAAAATAAAAATTGGAATAGCAAGATGTAAAACGTATACTTACAACAGCAAGAGTAAACTTCAAGGTAGTAAGTTAGATTATTTGACTGATGTGGTCTTCAAAAGTCCTGAGGCTTTTATAGTTTAAAAACTGCACTAGTATTTGATACTAAGTTGTTAATGGGGTATGATTATCAACAAATTAACGACTTCCTCAAGTAATTAATTCGGTACTTTCCTATTTGTTATCGTTTTTAAACATGTATTATTCAGTTGCTTAAAATAATTTTTCAATTTTCCTTGTGGAGGTTTACTTGATTGGATGATTAACAACTCCAAATGGAATTTATGTAAGGGTCATTTCATACCAAAGAGATGCGCTGTCAAAAGACGATCGCCTAAAGACTGTTCTTAAAATAGTATTTTTTTATTTCTGAATATGGTTTATGTGGAATTATATAATTAATAAATAAGGTTTGTAGGCAATTTTTTCCATAGCTTATATTTTATTTAATAAAATAATAACGAGGTTTCGGAAACTCCCGATACCCTTATCAAGTTTCTCATGATCTACCAAAATAATGATAAAAGATTTGTTATGAGGTAAGTGCACCAATTCTCGAGGATTTAAGGCTAAATGCGACTTGTCATATTTTTCTTCTCAAAGTATTGTACCTTAAGAAATTAAGTTCTATGAATGTAAATTCAGAATTTAATAAGTTTTCATATTTAAATTAATTTTCTGGAAAGTAATTAGCATTTCGGACAAAAATTGTAATTAAAATTCACTTTAATAAAATCACCAATTCTCGAGGCTCCTGTACCAATTCTCGAGACACTCGATTCCAATTCTTGAGGGTATGTCATTTCTAGTCGAATGAACCTTCCAAATAATGTTTATATATGCTAAAAATACATGAATATAAATTTTTTATTGCAAAATGTTAAAGGATAATGACAAGAAAAAAATTTATTTACCTCTTTTGTATTTATAAGTACATACCTCAATTAACTTTTTGAACCTTTCTTCAAGTGCTGATAACCTTTTTAACAATAAATAAACAAAATTTATTTTATCCTATTTATTGACACAAAATTATCTGTCAATGAATCGAGAAATGGTTCATCTACCAAAACATTTACTACACCAATGCTCGAGTTATACCTCGAGAAATGGAGGTGCTAATAAACTTTGGAACCAGTTATCGATAATTTACTATAAAGAATAGAAAAATTCGATTATTTTATAAATAAACTCATGTGATGATAGTACGATTATTTAAAATTATTTTGGTAGTAATTAAAATATATTAAATTAATTAAAAGTAATTTAATTAGTACTGTCAACATTTTGTTCTCACTGACCTGAAGTTATTAAGAAAATCGCGAATCTACTAAAATTTGACAACAGTGAATTAAAATTTTAAAAGGATAATTATTTTACTAAACTTTTTATAAAACTTTTGCTAATCAGTATGTATATAGAAATATAAGGGATATTATTAATTATTTTCAATTTTACATATATATATATGTATATATAACAGTTTTCTATTTATATCAAAAAATAAATCATGATTCGCGACAATTGGGGTACTCTCGAGAATTGGTGCACTTATACCTTATTAAAAATTAAAGCAATTTAAATTAGAAAAGAATTCCATACTTAAATTAAATAAATAAATAAATAAAATAATTCTATATATCAAGATTTTTTGAATAATGTATATTGATTGGTAGATAAAGAGTTTAACATTATCGATTTTTAATCATTATATTCTTAGTGCAATTAAAACTGTCATAACATGATGATGGGTAGTTTCCATCAACATGTATTGCTTCCTCATAGGGAAGCCTTGTAATCGTGCCGATTTTAGATTTTCCAAAAATAGTCTAAAACAACTCATTTTCATCTAAAAAGTATATAAACGAAGTTTTAAGCAAATGTCCAGATGTATGTGTATGTGTATGTATGTGTGTGTATGTGTGTATCTCACGCTCTTTGTGGCCTCTCTATCTTGAGAACGCTTTGACCGATTTCTATGAATTTTGGCAGAGTTATTACACTCATAAAATTCTAGAAACCATTGAAGGGATTTTTAGAAATACTCATTCAAAAATTTTTGAACACCTGTTTTCCTTAAAAAATACAGTTATTTTTACACAATTTTTTTTCAAATAGAAATTTCTATTTAGGAGTGAAAAATTTAGATTCCTTGCATCGAGACGAATCGTTTGACTTATATAGTCTATATTTCACCAAGAATTAATGGAATGACAATTTTAAATCATTTTTGACAATTAAATGTCAATTTTTCCAATATAACTTAAAATTGTCTCTTTTTAATAGTACTTCCCTTTGAAACCCCTAAGGTTGCAAAGAAAAATTGTTTTTATCTAATTTGGCAAAGTAGTCATTAAGTGATGAATGTAGAATGTTTTGGTCAGATAGATGGACAGAAAGAATTTTTTTTCATTTTTGGAATATTTCTTCTTACCCATGGTAATGGGTAAGAAAATACTTTGCCTACAAATATTGTGGATGGCGCGTCCCTAGCTGAGATGTCCACGAAGTCGGGCTCGACAGCTAATTTTAAATAATGCCCCTAAATGTAAGTTTACATTTTGAAAAAACAACTTTCTTCAAATAGCTGTTTGAGCAATAAAAGTATAGATAAATGAACTCTATAAGTGGTCATTTTGAAGATTAAGACATGTACTATCTGTAGACTGCCGGCAAAATACGTTCAAAATAAGCATGAAGAAAATATCAAAATTATATGTTTATATATCAGGTACACCTTGTAGATTATTATCGTACAGAGAAAAGCCATTATATTGGGTTTCCGGCAGGGGAAGGAAAAACATATGCAAAAGCAGTTTCTAAATGAATATAATTATATCGGTTAATTAAAATTCATTTTAAAATTTTAATATAAAGGTTATTGACAATACTTATTTAAGATTTTATATTAGTTTAAAGAAGTTCAAAATGACGAATGCAAAAAGGCGAATCTAATATGATGAATCAAATATGGTGAATCTCATATGTCAAGAAATCTAATAGACAGTACATTCATTATATAAAATTACTCAATTTCTTAGAAACTTGTCACTAAGGGTTTTATGATAAAGAAGATAATCAATTTGATATCAGCATTAAAAAATTCAAAATGGCGGATCCAAAATGACGGACGAAAAAAATAAATTAACATTAAAGGTGCATCAAGCTTCCTTGATGATTTTGGGTTTCTTGCTCATTGTAATTACACATCTGATACCCCGATCAACCCCCATGATGACTGGACTTTTTTCTCGAATCACAATCTAAACACTGGTACTCTTTTCAACACCCCTGACGACTTTGGAATTTTTCGCTCATCGCAATCTAATCCCTGGTACCCTTCTCAACACCTCCAATGACTTTGGATTTTTGCTCATTTTAATATGACATTTATATTACGATGAGCAGAAAAATACAATATCATCAGAGATGTTGAAAAGCGTCCCAGGGTTTTTGATTGTGATGAACATAAAAAAACCAAAATCATCAGGGGTGTTGAAAAAGGTACCAGGCTTTAGATTGTGATAAACAAAAAATTCCAAAGTCAGCAGGGGGCTGCTCGGGGTACTAGATGTATGATTATAATGAGTAAAAAATCAAAAAAAAATCCAGAATCATCAGGAGACTGAAAAGGGTAACAGATGTGAGTTTACAATTATCAAAAAATCCAAAGTTATAGGGGATGTTGATAAGGGTACCAGGGTTTAGTGACCTCAAAAACTCCTAGACACAGGCTTCATATAAATGTAATGTTTTTTAAATTTTTTGCTATCTGCATTTTTGATCTGTCATTTTGTATTTAATGACCTCAAAAGCCTCCTAGGAACGAGTTTGATACAAATTGGATGTTTTTTAAATTTTCACAGCCACCATTTTGAATTTTTAAAAAGTCAATTTATATTTAAATCAGTGACTTCAAATATCCCCTCATAAAATGATTCAATCTTTGATGGATTCTTAACTCTAACTTTAGATATTTAATAGGCGGTTCCAAGAAACACCTAGTAAAGTGTTTCAGCCAAATTTGGTAAGTTTATTTATGAATGCTATTTTTGTGGCTTTCCGACAGTCTAAAAGTTAATCCTTTTTAGGGCACATTTTGATTGTCTGGAAAAACATATTTTTTGGACAAATGAGACTGACTAATTTTATCTACATATCATTATATATCATATCGTAGATGCCTCAGTTTCTTATTACCTCTTTTGCATTTCGTTTTCGTCTCCTCTTTAAATTTAATTATCTTATCTTCTTGTTTTACTTGCTCCTTTTCTTTTCTCTTACTCTCCAATTCTCTCATCCACCTTTCTCCTATGTTCCATTCTCCTGCATTTCCAATACTCTTTTCACCACACTTTTCTCTGCATCCTCTCGTACCAACACAAAACTAACACATGCGCCTAATCATCCACTTGATATCCACACACTCTACACTTCTGCTAATCTTCCTCTTTTCAATACGCTCACTCATTTCTTCTCCCATCTTAAATCTCAATACTCTTTTCTATTTGCTCTTCTTTCTCATTTTCCATAAGTATTCCGGTACCCCTTCTGACTTTATCCACTTATACGATCTATTCTATTTCGATTCCCTTACTCTACCCCACCTTTTTTCTCTATCCCTTTGTCTCATTCTATCTTCCAACTCGCTCCTCCCTCTTTCTTTTTTCGTTTTTTAAATTTCTCGTCTAATCTCCATGCTCTCTTCATCTGCTTCATCACTATTTTTCCCATTTCCTGTCTTAGCATGTAACATGGGCAACTCTTACTAACCCCATTGACCACCTCAAGATACTCTTTTGCAACTCTCTTCTCTTCCTCCCTCCTTTCATCCCCATTTTTGGCATACTGCAACTTCTGTTACGTACCTGCTAGACCTGTTACGTACGTGCACAAAATATTTTGTGAACTTCACTGAAACTACTTGCGCCATCAGCAAAACGGGAGTTGTGATCTTCTCAAACAACTGAGTTTGGGAAATACATAAATCAATTCTGTATATGCACCAATATGTCAACGTAACGATGTAGAACGCGAACAGCTGATTCCTTTGCGCATGCGTGGCGCATGCCCATTGCTGAATTTCTTGGGATTAACACAAGCCAGTTTGTGTTTTTGCCAAACCACTTTTGTGTAGATCATAAAGCACACTTATTTGTACGTTCTACAAAATGGCGTTGCAGTTTTCACAGAACATTTTTTCCGTGCAAGGGGTGTACTTATGTCTAGGGTATTAGGAAGAAATGAACTAATTGTAAAAAACTATTTGGGTTTGGGCTTATTTCAAAGAGCAGATTTCAACCTTTAATTACTGACAATATCGAAGATTGTACCACGTCAGAGTTCTGCTTCATAATTTTTGGAAAATGGCCGAAAATGTTATTTTGAAGGATTTCAACACACTTTTTCTCGAAAATCTGACGTGATGGAGAATATTTTTAAACTCGGATTTGTGTTCAACGCGAAAATTTTCTTCGTAAACATTTGGCCCATCTTATTCACATCAGAAAAGTTGAAATTTGCAGGTCTGTGTTCCCGTGTGGAAATTTGTTGTGGTTCTTTCATGGACCATTCTAGCTTTCCATGATTCTGTACTGGCGCTATCTTGGAAAACTATAATGGGGCTAGCAGCTTTTGTAATGTTTTGATCTGCTAGCCGCTAGATACTCTGGCTAGAATGCTATTCTAAGATAAACTTTTAAAATATTTGTTTTATTTAAACAATATTATGTAAAAAGTTTGAATTAGTGATATATTGTTTATTAAAAATGCTTAAGAAAGGTTTACCTGTCATTATTTAATTTCTTCAGTTTGTAGTCGCAATTTTGTTTGAAGCGTTTTATAGGTTATGAATGTATTATTAATTTATCTTTTTTTGATCGCTTTGACAGCTGAAGCAGTACCAACTTAACAATATGAAAAGTATCGTAAATAGTGGCACCACTGTCAAAGCGCTAAATTTGAAGATTGTTTCATAATAAAAACAATAAAATATTTATAATGATAGGAAATATTTTTAAATAGTGAACAGACATTAGTAAAATAAATTTAAGGATTGTCACTAGGCTGGTGCGTGGTAAGGGGAAAAATCCATCTTTCCCATGTTATAAATTTATTTTAGAAGGGTATAAAACACTTGATATACATTCTTTTCTGTTTTAAATGTAGCGTTAATACTAAGAAGGTGAAGATACAAAGTTTGTTTTATTACTAAAAACAATTAATATATTTCAACACGAAAAAAAAACCAGATGGTGAAAAATTTTGAAAAAATTCAAGGCCTCCTAATTTGATTTGAGGAATTCAGTCCAAATTTTATTAATTTCTATTATTTCCTTAATTTGCTGGTGACAATCCTTAATATAATCACATGTAAAAAATTTTTGCTGTATTTTTTAAAAATTGTAATATTGTTTTTTTATTTAAGAATCTTGAATATTTTTAATTTTAATAACTTTTTAAGATCTCCAAACTATCTATGAAGTTATGTGAATTCTTATTTTTTAAACTTAAAAATCAATTTTAAAATTTTAATTTTATTAAATTTTTATCATTATTTTATCATAAAAATTGTATAATTTTTTAATTACTTTATCTCTTAAAATAATTTAGAGTTCAGATTACAATTTAGTTTGTTTTCATTTTATTTTTAATAACTTTACAAGTTTGCTTTTTTCATTTACTCTTGTATGAGGTTATGAAGTTTTGAAAATAGTTGAAATTAAAGCAATAACGTAGCATTTTAATTAAGAATATTTTTATTTAACAAATAGAATAACAAAATTTCTTACAAATTCTAAAAACGTTGAGTACATTTTTTTTATTTGATAGATTTTAATTAACATCCTAATATTAGTTAGGTGTTTAAAATCAGAAAGTTTTATAATTTTACAGATACCTAAATTTAAAAATGTATCGTTATTTTATTACATCTTAACTCAAAAAATAATATGAGAAAAAACATTTTATAACACCTTTTACATTTATAACTAAGTTTCTTTGTAATAAATAAATAAGATTATTTTAACATAAAGATAAAATATTAACAAAATTAACGAAAATTATTCCAATTATTAAATTCTTTGATATTTAAGTTCATCTCATTCTTCTATATTTTTTTCGGGTTTTTTTTTCTCTAAAAGATCTGAATCCATCCCAGTCAATAGCGTTGGTTAGCACTGGACCAAGTGTTCGAATAAATTCTTTTTCCGTTAATCTAATGTTGTTTCTTAAATAGAAAGAAGTTATGAAATCTATAAGAAAAAGAAAGAATTGTAAGCATAAATTACATACGTTTGAAATAAATATAAAGTAAAAAATATTTTTAAAAAATACTCACCGAACATACACTTATAAAATTGCGTTTCTCTGAAAATAAGGTTTTTTTTTGGAGTCGCCTTTGTCGCATTAAAAAGTAATGCTACGTCTCTGGACAAATATTTCTTTAATATATTTGTGAAAGAACGAGCCAAGATGTTGTCCTTGTCCATTAAATTAAGTAATGTAGATTTCTGCAAATTCGAGTTTGAATGAAAACTATATAACATAAATATTATGTATAATTCCGCATAAAAAAGGCCCACTTTGGTACTATTAATCTCAATTAATTATTAATATTATGTTTTTATAGATCTTACAATTAGACCTCTCTAAGTGAAAAATGTATACAAATTCAAAGTTAAAATGTAAAAAACCTAATTTCAAGAAAATAGTTAGAAGTTTGAGATGTGTGATGATGATTAAATATTTATTTATTTATTAGCATATTAACGGTTCTTTAACTACAAACTATAAAACATAATAATAAATTACGTCAACTCATCGTTATCGCTAAATAGCAGTGATTTTAAATCGAATTGAATATTATTGGATTTGGGATACTTTGTAGTTTGTATTATAGCATTCTTAAAAAATCACAAATCTGCATCAATTTTTGAAACCTGCGACTATTTCTCAAAATGAAATCGACAAAGTGGACACATTTTATGCGTAAAATATATATAAAATTATACATATTTTAAAAA
Source organism: Ganaspis sp. Gsp50 (assembly GCA_011057455.1). Taxonomy (NCBI): domain Eukaryota; kingdom Metazoa; phylum Arthropoda; class Insecta; order Hymenoptera; family Figitidae; genus Ganaspis; species Ganaspis sp. Gsp50. The sequence continues at coordinate 1,661 of WNHD01005582.1, read as the reverse complement.
ATAATATATATTAAAAGTAATAATACAGATTAAAAGTAATAATATATATTTAAAGAACTTAATTTAACATAAAACATAAAAATGTGTATTTTTTACTTACAAAGTCTGCTCTAAAAACAATATTTGTCTCTAAAAAAGAATCAATTGCTACAAAACTCTCAATTGTTGAAGTTGGCAATTCCAGTTGATATTTTTCTGCGAAGTTTTGTGGTAAGTTGTTAGCACCACAGCTAAAAGTTACTTTTGCATCTAAGTCTCTTAGCTGATTTTTGATTTCTAATTGATTGAGAAATACAACATGAACACCTTTTATCATTCTGGCATATAAAAGAGATGGATCATCTGTAAATTTATTAAATAAAATAAAATTAATATTTAGTTCAATAAAAAATATTTAGAACAATTTAGTTCAAATACTACAAGTTTCATTATACCATTTTCCTCTTGAGACACATTTGGGTTAAAAATATTTAGATGATTATTGTCACTTGATTTAGTGTTTATTCCTAAAATTCATAAATGTTTATTTACTCACTGATAAAAATAAGTCATTTTAGATTAATTTATTATTGAGCAATATTGAATGTAAGTTATTTTAATTTATTTTTAATTGATTTTGTATCTATTATTCTATTTTGCTTTTGCTGGTTTTGAAACTTAGTAAAAAGCATGTAACTGGAGACAATTTACAATTTAAGATAAAATAAAGCAAGAAATTAATTTCCATTTCTGAAAACTTACTTTTTGCGGCACTTTTATTAAATTTTGAGTACGTTCCAACTTTACTAGTGCTGGGTTCTGCAAATTCTATATTATTATTATATATTAGTATATATTCTATTAAACTATATTTCTGACACGATCTGAAGAAAGGGACCTTACAAGCATTTGAAATTAGTTTATGTTTGTTGACAGTTTTAACTTAATTAATGCTTCCCTTTTAACTATTTGCAGACAAAAACAGTTTTTTCCACAGTATACAAAAAAGCTATTCAAGGGAAACTATTTTTGTCTGAAAATTATTAAAAGGGGAGCATTAATTAAGTTAATACTGTCAGCAAACATAAATTAATTACAATTGCTTGTAAGGTCCCTTTCTTCAGATCGTGTCACATTTACATATTGTTAAATCATTTAATTTTCATTTCTGAAAACTTACTTGTTGCAACACTTTGTTCCAATTTTGAGTTTCCAACTTTACTAGTGCTGGGTTCTGAAAATTCTATATTATTATTATATAAGTATATATATTCTATTAATTTATTGTTACATTATTTAATTTTCCTTTTTGAAAACTTACTTGTTGCGACACTTTGTTCGAAAGTTCCAATTTTACTAGTAGTGGGTTCTGGAAATTCTGTTAATAATGTATAAGTTTATTTAATAATATGTGTACGTCCGCATGAAAAGGTCCCACTTTGTCAGTTTTATTTTAGGAGATATTCGCAATTTTCTAAAAAAAATTCAAATTTTCGATTTTTTTTTATTGCTAAAAAACAAAATATAAAATGTGCTCTTTCGAATTATGTGTTTATTATAACTTTGTTGTAATTAAAAGCACGTTAAAATCTTATTTTTATTTTTTAATTAACATGGGAGCTAATAGAAAACTTGAACTTTAAACTCGTTTTTCTCGAAATTAGGTTTTTGATACTTCCAAC
>WNHD01005581.1:26359-36408 GCA_011057455.1 Ganaspis sp. Gsp50 | reverse complement strand
ATATCTTTCCTTCTTTTAATAGAAGAGGGAGAAGATTAAAGTAATGGAGATAGTAACAGACGACAGTAAAGTAACAGAAGATATTAAAGGAAGGGAAGATATTATAGTAACAGAGATATTAAGGTAATAGTAGAAGTTGAAGTAACAGAAGATATTAAAGTATCGGAAGAAATTAAAGTAACAGGAGATATTCAAATAACAGAAGATATTCAAGTAACAGAAGATCATAAAATAATGGAAGATACTGAAGAGACAGAAGATTAAAGTAATGAAGATATTAAAGAAAAAGAAGATACTAAATTAAGGGCAAATATTCCAGTGACAGAAGATATTAAAGTAACATAAGATATTAAAGTAACAGACGATATTAAAGTAACAGACGTTATTAAAGTAACAGACGATATTAAAGTAACCGACGATATTAAAGTAACAGAAGACATTAAAGTAACAAAAGACATTAAAGTAACAAAATATAGTGAAGTAACAAAAGATAGTGAAGTAACAGAATGTGCTAAAGTAACAATCGATATTGAAGTAACAGAGCTCATTAAAGTAAAACGAAATATTCCTTAAGACCTAAAAGTAACAGAAGAAATTAAAGTACCATAGATTAAAAGAGTAACAAAAAATTCGAATTCCAAACCAATAAAGGAACCATTTTTTTCAAAACTATTAAAGTAAATTTGACCCAATAACGCAGTATTCAAAGTATGATATTCTATTTCTTGCATATAAAAAATAATCTCATCTCGGTTGTCCCTGACGATAAAATTGCAAACGTCTCAAAGAAAAGTTTAAAACCCATAAAAAAGAACCAATCCAACCTCGAGGTACCGCGAAAATGGAGTTTTACTTTTATATTTGAGGCCTTGGACTTGCCTCGTCAATGGAAAAGGCCGCGATTTGGTCGAAGGATCGCATCGTCAAAGTGTTAGCGTACTATATTGTACACTCAATTGAAATAAGTTGCATTTGGAGGTTTAGCCATGGAAGTAACTAATCGTAGGCAGCAGCAGCCGACGTGGGTTACCATATCGGGCACCTTGTTGACCTCGCCACTCTTCTTTCTGTCTCTTATGCATTCTCTCTCTCTCTCTCTCTCTCTCTCTTTCTTTCTCTCTTTCTTCCTCTCTCTCTTTCTCACTCACTTTGTCTTTCTCTTTCTTTCCCTATCTCTCTTGCGCACTCTCGCTCTCTTTCTTGCTCTCTCTCTCTCTCTTTTTCTCTTTCTCTCTCTCTCTCGCTCTCTTGAGTTCTCACTCTTTGCGTTCTTTCTCTCTCTCTCTCTCTCTCTCTCTCCATTTACACCTTCTCTCTCTATTTTGCCCTCTCACTCAATCTCTCATCACACGAGAGAAGGCGCCTCACTTCTCCTTTCCTTCTATCACCTTCTGTCTCCCACTCTATTTCTCTCTTCTCCCCCATCTCCCCCGCCACCCACCACCCCCTATCTTTTGACCCCCACCTATTTTTTTCGTCATCACTGTCATCAAAGTTAAACCATCGATTACAAGAGACTATCTCGTAATCTAGAGAATTTTTTATAACACCAGGTCAATTTTATTAATGGACAAAAAATTAATGTCTTTTCAATTATGGCGTGATAAATATTTGGAAGTTCCAAATTTTGCAATGTGAGGCACTTTATTAAAATTTCTTCACGATTTTTGTTCACTGTCACAAAAAAAAACACAGTGTCTATTTGTTCATTTCTTTTTTCTTTATTATTAATTTTGTAAACGTTATTTGTGTACATTTTATTAATTATTTATTTATTGTAAAAACAGTAACGACCAAATTTAACGACCATAATTTATTTACTATTATTTATTTATTAATTATTAATACAATTAAAAAGAATTTATACATTTATTATTCCTATTGAGTGATACATTCTATATTTGTACAATTGCTTAAAATTTTGGTAGTTTTTGCTTTCGCTTTTTTCGTTTTATTTTAGCTTCAATTCTTTCTTTCGTTTTATTTTTTCTTGTTTGTTTTTTTGTTTGTTTTTTCTTGTTTGTTTTTTCTTGTTTGTTTTTTCTTGTTTGTTAAGAGTCATTTATTGTTTAAATTTAAAAAAATCGTAATTGTCTAAAAGATCCTCTAAATTGGATACACTCCCAAGAAAGGGCCGACCTTAGAAGGAAAAAGTTGTAGGTTATGTTTGATGATAGTTTTAACTCAATTAAAAATTCCTTTTTATTTATTTGCAGTCGAAAGCAATTCTTTTTGATAGTATACAAAGTATTCATAAAAAACTACTTTTGATTGCAAATAAATATAGAAACGAATCTTTCATCAAGTTGAAACTGTCACCAAACATAACCTATAATCGTTTGCTTCTAAGGTCCCTTTCTTTCGAGCGCGACACGATTGTTTAAATTTATCAATTGATAAATCAATTTCATTTTTATTTATATTTTAAAATTGTAAACTTTTGAAAGTGTTGATTTCTACAACGAAGAGTGGTAAATATTTTACAAATGTAGTCATAAATGTTTTCAACAGCAAAAATTAAGAAATTCCGTGCAATAGAAAATAAAGTAGATTATAAAATGGCTATACCTGTAAAATGTAAATAGCGCACTAAAATGATCCCATTTCTCAAGTATTATGTTAATGAACTTGAAAGTGTAAAATACCTTCGAAACAAAATCAAACAAGTAAAGTTAAAACTATCATCAAACATAACCTACAATTCTTTTTTCTAAGGTCCCTTTCTTTAGAGGGCGTCACATTTTACTATTTTTTTTATTATTAATTTTATTTAATTCTTTATAATGATTATTATATAATAATATTTATTATTATTATTATACAATTATAATTATTATTATTATATTGTAGCAGATATCACTCGGTAGTTAATAATTAAAATATTGAAGGAAAACAATCTCTCTATAAATCTCCACAATCTCAATATTTGACTCGGAGATATTGTTTTCTTTCAATATTTTAATTATAATTATAATTATCTATTTATTATTATTATTTATTATTATTATTTATTATTATTATTTATTTATTATTATTTATTTATGATTATTATTTAATTATTATTATTTATTTATGATTATTATTTAATTATTATTATTATATTATTATTATTACTATAATAAATAATAATTATTATGATTGACAACAATACGCTACTTTTATGAATATTATATTTAAATATAAAATTTTGCCCATAAATTTACATAAATACAAAGCTGCAAAAAAATAAATATATTCAAATTTTAATTAATTTTACAATTTTTTTATTAACTTAATATTTCTTCATTTAATATTACCATAGGCACAACTAAATTTCATTTTTTAAAAGAGTGTAAGATAAAATTGTTTATTTAAATAAACGTGATGAAATTGTAAAATAAAATTTTAAACAAAGGAAAATTCGAGGAATGAATTATCTGCTCGAGTTATACAGATGAAAAATATTGTTATTAAATTTTTAAATAAACTGTGATTCACCTCTTGAGATTGAGACTTTAAAGATTATTGTCTTAAATGGTTAAACAATCTTCACACCATTAAAGTCGCGTACTTAAATGTTTTATAATGCGCACTAAACTCAACACTAAACCGAGCTATAATCATTGCTGCTACCACATAGTTAACATTTTACAACCAATAGAATCACTTTTACCATATTACTTTCCATTTTTTTATTTGTTCAATTTTTTCTATCTACTATCCACTTTTTATTTTCCAAACTTTTTTTATATTTTCAATTTTTATTTTCTTTGTCATCAATATATTTTTTCTCCATTTATTTATTTATTTAACAAATATTGAAATATTTTTTTATAAATAAATTTTATCTTTATGTACTTTTTTATGCATTTTTTTATTTTCATATATTTTTTCTTTATTTTTTTTTCTTATTTTTGTTTCTTTTTTTCTTATTTTTTTTTTCAAAAAACTTTGTTTTGCATTATTTATTTATTTAATAGTATAAACGGGCTTACAATAAAAGCGCCCTTTTTACTTTTTCATTATTCATATATTTATTTATTCAATTTTATATAAACTATTATGGTCTATTTTACTAAATAATATTTACCTGTGGGCCCGAAAACGGAGCCCCTATAAAAAACTTTATAGGGGCGGACAAAATAGTGTGAAGCCGAAGAAAAGATTTTCGAAAAAAGGGGCGCTAAAATACGCCCCTAGAAAAATTTTCTAGATGAAGCACTATTTAACTATTATTTTATTTTATTTTTATCATTTTGTTTTTAATTTTTCTTTTCATCTTGATACAAGAAGCATTGCAATTTATATTCAGATCTAATCTTTTTTCTAAATAATAATTTAATTTTTATTTTTAACCCTGTCTTGCTTTTTTTTATTTTCAGGGGTCGCTTCAAAGGGGCCAGAAATTTGAGTAAGTACCCCAGTTGTCAAAGATATAATGAAACACAAAAACAAATTTTAATCACATTTTTTAGTGTTGAACAACATTTTTTTAATTTTTGGAGAATTTTCAAATTGAAGAAAAATCATTCTTCTTTAATCTTAATGTCATTTTTTCCACTTGAGTTTTATTTTTCTAAATAGTAATTGTTACGCGCTCTGGATAAATGGCTCATGGATGAAAAAAATTGTAGGTTATGTTACATAACCTAAATAAATAAATAAATATTAATAAATATTAGTTAAATTTTAATTACAATTTTTAAAATTTAATTACAATTTTTAACCAACAATCACATTGTTGTAAAGTCTTTGTTATTTTTTTTAAAAAATCAACTTCCTCTAAAAATTACAATGCTGGCGTTTTTGAATCGAAATTGAAAAAAATTTCCTCGAGTTTTAAAAGTTGAAAAATTTACGTTGGCCAGTTATGTAAATTATGAGACTTTTGTTTGAAAATTGACATTTAGATAGAATCGCATTTTTTAACGTTTCTAAAGAAAAGCATGAATTATTCAAAGCAGTGCGAATCTGCGCAGGCGCGCTCGATCGAATCATCCCACGTGCCACTGACGAGAATGGCTTCCGAATGAGTTTTTTCCTTTTTACTTTTTTAGTAGAAAAAAAAAATAAGAAGAAAAGAATGTTCGCAAGATTCTCTAATAGAGTATTATTGAAGCTCGCACATGGACTTGAGCGACGAGCGGTGAAAGCGAGTGACGAAGACTCAATTTTGGGGGTCGACGGTTGCGTGCGAATTTCGAAATGAAGACATCTGCATAAACAAACACGAAACCTGAAAAAATCTTTCGCCAATAGATATATACATATATAAAATTACACTTTTTTATTTCAATGTTTAAAAAAAATATTTCATTGTTAAATTACGAAATTAATTCAATATTTATTAATTTACGAAAATAATTTACACCAATAAATTTACGAAACTAATTCACACTATTAACTTACATAAATCATTTATTTTCTTGTGCAATTTCATTTTTTATTTTATTATTTTAAATTAAATCTATCTGCAATAGGGTCGCGGGGCGCAAAATTAGAATTTCGCTCGGGGCACTGAGAACGCTAAAGCCAACCTTGGCGGCTTAATTAACAAAGTGTTAGCAAAATTGACAGATATTTTTCTTTACATTTCATTACCTTTTTACATTTATTTACTTATTTAGATAATAAATTTACACTTTCATTGTTTCTTTTCATTTCTAATTATTTTATTATCTGCGCAGTCGCGCTCAATAAAATCATCCACTGACGAGAATATTTTTATTATTATATATTTTATATTTTACCTTTTCTTCATTTTATTTCATTTCACATTACATTATTTATATTTATTATTATTCTTATTTTATTTTTCATTATTTTATTTTTATTTTCCTTTTCATTATTATATTTTTATTTTATTTTTTAATAAAGCAGTTATTTTTGCATCTTGAATCTGTCAATGAAAAAATGTTTTGTTTTTTCAATTTTATCTTAAATTTAGGGGGGGGGGGAGGCGATCATGGGAATTAATTTTTAGATAATTTTTGGATAATTTTAGCAAACAATCCCTGTCTCGAGTATAGATCATTTTAGTTCTCTAACGGCCTCATTTTGAATCTTAAATAAATGTGTTCTACGCTAAGTTTAATGCAGTTGTCGTGAAATTTCAACTACTTTGAGAAGTGATTTTTTTGTGTCCAATCAATCAACTCAGTAACATAAAGTGTGCACAGTAATTATTTTCAGTTTCCGTTTTTAATTTACGACACTATTTTTTTCTCGAGATTGAAATTTTTATAATTAATTTTTATTTGTTAATGACAACAAAAATAATAATAATAATAATAATAGTATAATAATAATAGAATGATAATAGAATAATAATAATAGAATAATAATAATAGAATAATAGAATAATAATAGAATAATAGAATAATAGAATAATAATATAATAATAATAATAATATAATAATAATAATAATAATAATAATAATAATAATAATAATATAACGAGTCATTCTAATTAAAGTCGGCTACGGACGCAAGTTAGGGGGAAGGGATGGGGACTTATGGAGAAGAATTGAGGGGTATTAGATATGTAAAAACCCGAAAAGGGTATACATGGAAAAACCAAAAATAAAATAAAAATAATAATATAATAATAATAATAATAATAATAATAATAAAAATATTAAAAATAATAATAAATTCTAATAATAATAATAAAAATAAATAATAGTCTTGAAATATATTTAAACTAATAAATTTTGTGATACCGATTTCACAGGAGAAAGGGGGTGGGGGTTAAACTTGTGCGCCGTTCTGGGGCGCATAGAGGTTAGGGGCACCGAATGTGACACTAAATATTATCATTGTGAGTGAAAATTTTTGTTATTTTTTTACAACTAAGGGGAACGTAAACATTGTTCATTGATTAATTAAACATTCTTCTATTTAACTAATGATTAAATTAACTCAGTAATTAATGTTTTTCCAAATAATTTTGATTGCATTTAAAAATTTTCTAGGCAACAAGTTTATCTAAAAGTTAATTAGAAAATAATTATATAAACAATTTTATTTAAAAAGTTAATAAACTATTTTGTTTTAAAAGATAATAGACAATTTTGATTTAAAATTTAATAAACAATTTTATTGAAACAAGTTAATAAACAATTTAAAAATAATGCTAATAAATAATTGTAAAATATACTATTAATAAACATTATTAGAAAATAATTTTAAGAAACAATTGAAAAATAATATTAATAAACAATTGGAAAATAATTTTAAGAAACAATTGGAAAATAGCTTAAAAAGACAATTGGAAAATAATGCTAATAAACAATTGGAAAATGATTTAAATATACAATTGGAAAATGATGTAAATAAAAAATTGGAAAAGAATGTTTATAAGCAATTGGAAAATGATTCTAAAAAAATAATTTTAAATAATAGTAAATGATTGAATTGAATTGATGAAATGATCAAATTGAATTATTTGATTGATTAAAAATTTAAATATTGTTAATAAACAATTGGAAAATAATGCTAATAAACAATTACAAAATAATTGTTCTGTACAATAAATTGGAAAATAATTGTAATAAACAATCAATTGGAAAATAATTTCAATAAACAATCAATTGGAAAATAATTTCAATAAACAATTGAAAAAAAATTCCAACAAACAATTAACTAAAAAACAATTTCAGTAAACAATTAACAAAAATTCAATAAACAATTAACAAAAATTCAATAAACAATTTATTGAAAAATAATGTCTGTAAACAATTGATTGGGGAAAGATATCAATGAACAATTAATCGGGAAGCAATTTTAATAAACAATTTAAAAGTACATTTAACGAACAATTAGTTTAAAAATAAGTTTATAAGTTTTACAAATTGAAAAACAAAGGATAAAGAGGAATTGAATGATTTTTATATAATCTGGGGGGAGGTATATTTAAAATTTATTATTATTAAATAATGAATTTGACAAGTAATTAAAAAATTAATAAATTAAAAATTAAAAAACTAATAAATTAAAAGATTAATAAACTAAAAAATGAATAAAATAAATAATGGTTTGAAAAGGCATTTTAATAAACAGCTGACTTGGAAAGTAGTTTAATAAAGAATTCGTTGGTGAAAGAGTTTGACAATTATAATTGATTTGGAAATTGAGGATTTGAGCGGTGTCAGTTTGGATAAATGGGGGAATCCCAAGGTCACGTGTGCGCTCCCCGCCGCGCGGGAAATTTGAATTTAAATGTTAAAATGAGGGTCTCGCACGCTCGTTAGTATCGAATCATTTGCGTCACCATCGGCGATGGTTACCTTGTCGCAAGGTGGTCATGGTCCCGACGGCCTAGTCGCCCAGTCCCACACACAGAGAAAATTATGGTTGATTCAACCGTACATACACACACTGCTAAAAACATTTATTATTCTTACAACACTTTACGTATTCAGATTGAGACGATTATCTCGTTTTAAACATTCTTCGACAATTTTTCCAATTTATTATTTTTCATAATCTTTGTTTTTCTTTTATTTATTTATTTTTTTAAAAAAGTAAAAAAGGATCTTTAAAAACAATGCAAACACTTTTCAATAAAATGACTTTTTGTAAACAATTTTATTTTATAAAAATTGTGTTTACAAACATTAATATTTTACAAAAATTAATAATTTACATAAATTAATAATTTAGAGAAATTAATATTTTACAAAAACTAATATTTTACAAAAATAAATATTTGATAAAAATAAATGTTTCTTTGAAATTGGTACTTTTCTTTAATCATAAATATTTTAGTTTGTTTTTTTTATAGATTAATATTTTCATTGACAATACATATTTTTTTTATAACAAATAATATTTCACATAACAAGTAATACTTTTGTAAGTAACAGTTTTGTGATAAAGTAAATAAATATTAGATACATAAATAAACATTTTTCATAAAAGTAAACATTTTTCATAAAAGTAAACATTTTTTATAAAAGTAAACATTTTTTATAAAAGTAAACATTTTTTATAAAAGTAAACATTTTTTATAAAAGTATAAATTTTTCATAAAAGCAAACATTTTTTATAAAAGTAAACATTTTTTGTAAGTATAGAAAATTATTTTCAAATATTTAAAAAAAAAATTGATTTGAATCGACTAAAATAAAAATTCAGCTGAAATAAAAATATGCGCCCCGAGAAGAAGTCAGAGTAAATGGAACAATAGTTAGTGTTTGTCTAGCACAAAGAAATGTACATAAGTGTAATGTGCGCGTTATCGGTAATACTTATGCAAGAGAAGAAAATAATCCAGCGTCCGAATAATAATCCATTCTTCTTCCAAAATAATATTTTCAATTGACACCACTGTAATTATTTCACCCTCAACGTTCTTTTCGGAAAAGCGAAACGGTGCGCTTTCTAAAAAAACACAAATTAACAAAAGAAAATAAATTAAGAAAAAAAAATAAACAAAAATATATTCAAAGAAAATAAATTTTTAAATAAATAAAAGAAAAAAATTAATAAAAAACATTACATTTTTAAATAAATAAAAGAAAATTCATTTTTACATCTATAAAACAAAACTAACAACATTTACAGTCGTCACATTTTATATTATTAATTTATTTACAATTAATAAAAAAAGACAAATAATTATAGAATTAGGAAAAAAGGGTCACTTTGAGGCAGTAAAGTAATAAAAGGTGAGAGTTTAAGGGCGTGAGGAAAGCAGCACTTGACAGGTGTCAAATTAAAAAAATTTTTGCCCGAAACGCACTGACGGAGGGGCTCACCTTCCTCCTTTTTTCATTTGCTAAGCCAGATCCTTCGCCGGACAACGAAGCACCACATCGCAACGCACTTTTTTCGTCGAGCACCGATTCGCGGAAACTGCGTTTCAGACACGCGAAGAAACGGGCCTCAGAGCTCTGTGCGCGCAATTATAATTGCGCATGCGCGACACTCCTTTCCCCTCGAGCGGAAATCCCCGACGGACCCAAGTTTTCCCCTCCCACCCACACCCCACCACACTCGCTGTCATTGGGACCGATAACACTCAGGGCACCCCCGCAGTTTTCCTGAATTTTAAATTAAAAAAAAAT
>WNHD01005581.1:5683-26270 GCA_011057455.1 Ganaspis sp. Gsp50 | reverse complement strand
TAATGAATTAACAATAAATTATTATTACTAATAAATTAATAATAAATTACAATAACTTATTATTAATCATTTTTTTATTATTTTATTTGCAGAAAATCGAGTTTTAGAACATTTTTAAATATTTAGAATATTGTTGAAAATTCTACATTTTTTTAAAAAAATTCTTAAAAAACATTATTACAAACTACAAATTATTATTGATTTAAATTAGTTTTTAAAAACAGCTTTTTTCTACAAATAAAAAATATTATTAATTATCATGTTATTTAATTTTTAAAATAATCTTAAAGTTATTTTCTGTGGAAAAAATTTAAAAGTTCACAAATGAGCGCTGCACAGTTTTAATTTTTATTTAAACAAATTGGAGAAGGTTACGAGCATCCTTCCCTGCCGATTTTAATGAAACTTGGTATACTCACGTATTTTGCTGCACTGATTACGAATATGATAGTGAAAATTGGCGCAAATTTAATTTTCATGGCAAAAACCATAAGAACTACATTTTTTGCATTTATCTCGTGAAATATTAAAAATTTTAAAGAATATTTTCAAAAAATTACAAAAAACCAAGTTTTTTTAAAATCGGGAAGGAAGGGACGGAACTTCACCTATATTTTTTTTATTTAGTATTTCCTTTTATTTTAAATTTATTGTTATTTTTAAAAAAATTGTTCTTTCTTCAATTTGTAAAATTTGTAAAAGTAATTTTTTAAATTTGTTCTTTCTTCAATTTGTAAGCTTTTTTAATTTTTTAATTTTCTTTTCTGTTTTCAATTTGTAAATCTTCTTTTTCTATATTTTCTTTTTCAATTTTTTTCTTCTTTCAATTTGTGAATTTTCTTGTTTACATTTTTTTCTTTGATTATTTTCTTTTTTCAATTTTTTTCTATTTTCAATTAGTAAATTGTTTTTTAATAAATTATTTTTCAAGTTCTTAATTTTTTTTTCAATTTGAAATTTTGTTTTTAATTTTTCAAATATTTTAATTTTTTTATTTTATGGGATTGAAAGGGTCATTGAATGAACACTGGATTTATTACAATGTCAATATATTTATTTACACAAAATTTGAACGCATTATACAATTATTAATTTTCCGTATCATCGATTCGGAAAAATAATTACCTTTCATATTGAATTAATGAAACATATTAAGTCATGGTGCAACTTAACCGGCTTAGTGAAGGTACATATTGACTATTTCCTTCTTGAATTAAAAAAACTCCCCTGGTTTCTATAATACATAGTCTTAAATTTAATATAGGACAGCTCTTTGATTAGAACCACTTCAAATTTCCAAAAAAAGACAACAATTTTTTTACATTTTTTTTTTACTTCTCAAATTGAATCCGCATCTTTTTTACAAACAAAAAAAATTCTAGACCACAAAATTTTCTCTTCATTTAACAAAAAAGTATTTCACAATCCTACACAATTATATTTAAGTAAACAAATTTTATTGTAAAATAAAAATTTTTTTATGAACCGCTTTTTTGAATTATTAAACATTTTTTATATATAAACATAATTACCAGAAGATTTTCTTTGTAAAAAAGATACAGACAAATTTCATTCTTCAATGAAATCGCTTCCAAAGCATTTGAAAAATTTTAAATCTTTTTTTCAACATAGAAATATTTTTCTTTTCGAAGAAACAATTTTCGGGACGTTTTATTAAAATAAAATAGATCAAAAAGCAAATCTTCGAGAAAGAGAGTGACATAATTTTTTTTTACATAAACATTTGACAATTTCAAAAATAATCAGTCGGAGAAATTGTTTTTGTATCAAATTCGAAAAAAATATTTTTCAAAAACACATCAAGGGAAAAATATTTCGTAAAAGAATGAATGAAAATATTTTTCGCAAAATGTTGTAGGAATATTATATATATAAAAGGAAAAGTTGAAGGAAAAATATTTTTCAAAAAAAGTGTCAATATTTTGAAAATAAGAAAAAACACTTTTGAAATTGGACTTTTTCCCGATTGAAAAAAGTACCGATAAAGACTAGAAGCTCTAATATTAAAACTGTCTTAATAATTTGAACAAAGAATTACATTTTTATTAAAATGTAGAATGACGAGATAAACTTTTCAAAAATTTGACGTGGTCCCTTTTTTTAAATACCACTCTTAAACGCTAATTTTTGTATACAATGACTTTGCATAAGTAGTTTTTTTTCCTACAAAACGACAATTAATGACGTCGATAGAAAGAAATATTACAAAATTACAACTTTTTACATTAGAGGTACGATTCGGCTAAGGACACTTATTTCAATTAAATTAAGTATCGTCTTTAGAATTCATTTATATAAAAATTATATTATCTACGCTGACATAAATACAAATTTACAATTCTTAAATACATTTAAAAATCGATGAAAATTCATGAAATAAATAATAAATATATTTGAAATTTCATTCGCTCGAGTCACAATCACTCATTACTGTTGGCATAAAATAAATAAGGTGCTACATTTCCTTTTTTTGTAGTCCTGTCACTTAATGGCATTTTCTTTATTAAAAAAAAAAAATATCTTATCTAACACTTTTTCACATTATAATACAAGTTTCGCATTTTAAACGCTTTTTTTCGTAGAAGTACTTTTTGCCAAAGAACACACAAGCCCAAAACCAAAAATTCCTTTTCAATTTGAAAAAGAATGAAAATCGCTGGCTTTCTATGAAAACACGAAGCGAAAAATTTAACAATAAACTTAAAATAGCTTTTAGAAATATTATAAAAGATTTAAAAAACAATTTTTTGAGAAAATGAAAAAAAATGTTAAAAGAGGTTTAAAAAAAGACTGAAGGTTTTAAATAAAGTTTAAAGAGGTTTTAGGAAAGTTTAAAGAGGTTTTAGAAAAGTCAATGAGGTTTAAAAAATACAAAAACTTTAAACAGGGTGGTGACCGATACATAACCTCAAACTGAAAATATGATTTTTAACGCAAAACAAATGTACAATGTAAAGAAAATTACAAGAGATTTAAAGAAAATTGCAAGACATTTTTTTAAAAAAATACAAAAGATTTTTTAAAAAAATACAAAATACTTTTAAAAAAAATTAATCTCAAATCTTTTATAATCATTATTAGTCGGTTTTGAGCTTGAGAATATTTTTTTTACAAATTCTATTCTACCCTGAAGTCCTTGGAACGAACTCGATACTGCCATTGGTAACAAATTTAACTAGTTTCGCACCTTTTTCTAATTCTAAAATATATTTACATTTCTTGACCTCCTCAAGGCCTTCGTTGCCATAATGGACCTTTCTTTAAGAAATTTACAAAAATAATTTAAGTCTGGCCACTAAATATTCTTTTTCTTTCTAGAAAAAAAATAGAAAAGAAATGTACATTTTTGAAAAGAAATTTCTTTTTTGAAAAGCAATTTCTTGCAAACAATTTCTCAAAAAGAGGTTCCAAAATCGACACAGGAACTTTGATTAAATACAATTCGCATATTTCAAAAACTTTCAATCACGTGACTCAATTTCTGTCGTGTAATTTTAATTCCATTGATGCAATATTCGTCACGTGGTTTAAAATACATCGAGTGATTTAAATTTTGCCGCGTGATTGAATTTCGGCCACGTGGTAAGGTGACAAAAGACCTAGATGGACAAATGAGAGAAGTGAAAGTTTAAAGACTATGATTATGCTAATAATATAGAGCCGCTGTGATCATTTTTCGGACAAGGGACAACACCCGACATGTCCACAGATGTCGGGTCGACATGTCCACAAACGCACTGCTCTCTACTGTTCGCATAATCATAGCCTCCAAAATTCCAGTCGGGTCGTTTGTCCTTCTAGTTCAATAGAACTTTTCATGTTTGTCCTCGTCCTTTCCTATCTCGTCGTATGAATTAGAATAAGATAGGAATAGTAAGATGAAATTGTCTTTTGTCGCCTTTGAGGGTGACGTCCCGTGACTACTTTTTCGTTGCGTTGTATTTAGATAGAGAGAGACAGAGTATGCACTGCATTAATGCCTTGTCCGCTAGGGAAATCTAGTAACTCGAAATAACTGCATCTTTCTTGTACTTTTTGTTGTTCATGACAGAAGAAACTGTAGGTTTCAGTTTCATGAATAGACCTTTTCATTTCAAGTCGGAAGTACATTACACGCATGCGCAACATTCATTTGTTTCGGTCTTAGTAAATTTTATCATGAAGTAAAAGAGAAAACATGTCATCTGTCATTTTTGCTCTAATGCTTAGGGCCGACATTTTTGACGTATGCGCACTAAAAACTTTCCGAAGTGAAAAGGTCTGTTATATAAAACTTATTTCGAGTTAAAACTTATTCTTTCGAGTTACTAGATTCCCCTAGAGGACAATGCATCAAAGCATTTAAGTGTAATTGATCTTTTCTCTCTCATTAAAATGCAACGTACAAACGCAGTCATGGGACTCCAGACGCCGTCACGTAGTTATTGGAATTACACTGAGTTACCCTCTAGGGAATTTCCAAATTTCAAAGAGCGCACGATTTCTTTTGTTTTTTTTTTTGTTTATGACTGAATAATTATAGGCATAGATCTATAAAAATATGAGAAAAGGTACGTTATTTGAAAATGGAAAGTCCCTAGAGGGTAAGGCATTTATGAAGTTCAGTGTACGATCATGTGACTGAATAGTTCATCACTCGATAGACACTTGATTTTAATCTTTTGTCCTCTTCTAGCGCATACAATGATGCACGAATTAGAAGAAGACATAGAAAGAAAATAAAAAGGTCTATCGAATTGTTCGCCAAGTGACTGAATTGTTGGTCACGTGATTGAAGAGTGGTCGTGTGATCACAAAATGGCCGCCGTTGACAAGAACAGCTGATGTTTCATCTTCAAAAACGAAGAATATACGATTCTATCAGCTCCAGAAAATATTTTTCCGAAGTTCTCTCTGTTAGAGAGGCGCATTAAACACAGAAAATTTCTGATAATGGTGTTTTTGAAAAGTTGCAGCTTTGTGCTGTAGTTAATTTTTTTCTTTTAAAGAAATCTGGTTTATTTTTTTGAAAAAATGCTCGATTCTTTCGTTAATAATACTTTCATTTTGCATTTATCAATAACGATAAGCAAAGTTCGTCGAATTACTTAAGGGATTATAATAAATCTAACCTAATCAGCCTTCTGTGTGTTCCCGCTGTGCGTGGTACTTGAGCAGTAGCTGCCGGTCGTCCCGGTACGCGACCTCAGTGCTTGGTGTTGGAGCTGCAGTCAGAATCTGCCTCAGAACTTGAGCAGGAAGACTCCATATTAAGGTTCGTACTAAAGCGAGTGCCCCTACGGCTGGAACTTGAGTGTCTACACTTCTCTCCACGATTAACTCCACCTACAACAGTAGGTTTAAGGAACAATTAGTAATTAAGAATCGACTTTGAGGTTACGACTTGTAAAGATCTTTAAGATTCTTTAAGATTCTTTGGGATTCGAGTTCTGAAGAGGTTATGGTTCCTAAGTTTTGAATTTTGTTTTCAAAGAGGGTACTCACTGGTGTGGAGTTCGACTTTAATGTTGGCAGTGGCGGTGAATTTGGTCGTGATGTGAGAGGTTGCTGGCCCAGAAGACGGACTGGAGTTGTTTGGATCAGATCCGCTACAGTTCTGTTAGTCAAGACAAAAAAACGCACTCGTTAGACATGCAAACTTCTCCAGGGTCTTTAATTTTAGGATTCTAAACCAAAGAAAGAACATTTGCAAGAGTCTGCTCACCTGATTGTTGCAGGTGGAGGAGGTGGTCTCTACTTTGACCTCGGGTTGGACGATGATGTTGCAGGACTCCTGAGTGCTGTGCCAAGAGTTGGGCTCTTCGGTGATAGTTGTCAAGGAAGGTTCGTTATTCACCCTCGCGTTGTCGATCTTGTAGGACCGCTTTGGGGGCGCTGGTGCCTTAAGTCGTCTCACGATTGGAGAGGCAGGTGGCGTTGGTGTGGATATCCTGTCGGGGTGTTCATTCGGGATGATTTCCGCCGAAGGGCCAATTAGAGACAAAAGGATCGGGAAGATGAAGAAGGCATTTACTAAGCCGACAATCACGGCGGAGAAGAGAATTATGAAGAAGTAATGCACGACGAAGTCGAACTCGGAGAAAGCTAACATCGTCACGGAGAGGAGGGTTGTCACCCCTCCGTGCATAACCGGGGCGAAAGTGTGCTCGAGGGCTAATCTGGTTCTTCGATTCCTGCTCCCTATGCTTGTTATAAATCCGAGACAAAAGTGGACAGCGAAGGGAATGGAAATACCGACACTGACGATTAGCAGAACCGCCGGAATGGCGCTGAGGTTTATTTTGAATAACCCCATGAGTCCTACTAGTTGGATGACGACGGTGATCATGTAAAACTGGACGAGCACAACTGCCCACACGTTCATCAACAAAATGGAAGTGATGACGGTAATACCAAGAAGAGCAGCACCGAGTGCGTAAGCCAAACAGGTTCTTAAATCCAGGTATTGCTCCCAGAAGAGGAACGGGATACCTGAAGGGAAATTTGGGAGTCCTCGGTCTTCGAATCGTTTGCAGATTTCCCTGACGTGGTAAATCATTTGCGTGATTTCTGCAGTCTCTGTGAGCTTGTGTAGATAAAAGGGCATCTGGGCGTAGGTGATGGGCATACTCTTTGGGATTTGCAATTCCGGGTCATTGCTGAAAACCCATTGTCTGGGCAAGGGTCTGATGTTGGCCTGTGATGCGCCGTAGGCTAGGGCGTCATTCGAGACCCAGGCGCTGAGGTAATTGTAAAATGCTTTAGGATTGATGATACCGTCAGCATCAACGAGCCTGTTGTAATTTGCGAGTGACTTGTCGATCGGATTGTCAACGTGTCCGGTTTGGACGAGTAATTTGTAGGCCAAAATTCCATCATCGCTGGCGTTTTTGTGCCAACCTTCGGCGTTTACACAACCTCCTCGACGATCCTCATCGTAGGCGGCTTGCAACTTCAGGAGCCACTGTCGGAAGAGACTAAGCCAGAAGTCTGGAAGACCGCCGTTGTCATTCTTGATGACGTTTTTAATTCGTATGTAAGCGTCGTGATAGTTTTGTAATAATTTCTGCTTCACAGGGTATTCAAACTCCGCACCAGTCACGGCGAACATATTGTAGAATCCAAAATGCTTGGTTTGGGCGTTGAGAAAGGCGTGTTCGTCCGAGTTCTGAGGCGCTAGGTCTGCAAGGTCCAAACCATCCTCAACCCTCGTTGCTTGCCAGAGACTTACAGTTAGAATAATTATCAAGAGTAAGATGCCAATAAATTTCGTCACAGGTTTGGTAAGGAAGGGTGCGTAGTATTCCCTGACCCAACAAGTCAGAGAGAAACTAAGACAGTTATCCTGGGCACATCCAGTCAAAGTATCCTCCTCGGAATATTTCTCCGAATCCTCCATCACGTTACCTCCAATCCAGTATTCGCTCTGTTGGCTCTTGTTATTCAAAATCTGAGTACAGGTCTCTCTCCTTTCTGGAGGAATCGCTCTGGTTATGGCCTGTTTAGCCTTAAGGTTGCAGGACTTCTTGTGGACTTTTAATTCAGTCGAAGTGGACGGAAAGCAACAGCAGAAGATATCTGAACGACCAGAAAGTCTTCTCCTCAAGTCGAGACTCATCATCGCAGGGAAAATTAATAAAGTCGCTGCAAGACCAAAGAGATTAAGAATTCCGGCCTGTAGGGCAAAGATCTTCAGTGCTGGGATTGGTATAATCCAGGAGGAGAAGAAGGCTGCTCCGGAACACAAGCGGGTGAGAAAAACTGCGAATCCAACTCTTTTGAGAATGAGACCAGTCTGCTCGCTGCGATGCACTCCAGCCATTGATAACTCGCTGTATGTATGGGTCAGAAAAAAAATATCCGAAACTGCCAAGACTACGTTAAGAAACGGCAACGTTTGGGTCGTAACTGCATTGAATGGAGTCCCAATTATGGCGCAAAATCCCAATCCCGATGCTTCAGCAGCATAGACCAGGATCACACCAGCTATTCCGATTCCTGACTGGGAACCTACTGGGTCTCCTCGGCGGTAGAGAACTATACCAACGTAGAGAACCTACAAAGAAAGAAGAGATTTAAAATTTACGGGAATCAAAAGGCAGGAGATGCCAATAAGATTAATGAGGAAGTTTCACTTACTATGATTGCACCTCCGATCATAACAGCTGAATAATTCACTTCGCTGTATTTCTTCAAGATGTCATTGAGGGTGATTGTACTAAAGGCATAGTGATTGTAGTCTTCAGTGATGTTAAGATCGAAACGTTGTTGAATTTCTTTACTGAATGCTCTCTGCCAGGATTCCAAAACCTTAGTAGCTTTCGACTGAGACCAATCCGTATGCAGCACTCTACCATCATTGTTCATGTACTCGTAAAATTCTCGTTCTCCCACTAATTGAACAACCGTCTGCAAAGCTTCTGCCTTGATGATATTTCCGATTTTGTTGCGCTTCGCTCCCCCAACGAGCAGTTCTTCTGGCCAGTGCATATGGTTGGCTGCGAATCCATAACAACCTCCGGTCAATTCTTTACCAATATCAGGAGACTGAAAAATTACCAGAATCGTTAGAATAGTGATCTAGCTAGATAAACAGTCATGCTGTCAATTATTTTCAAATCGTAACCTTTCTATTGAAATTTTATTAGTTCGTGGTAGCATCAGACCTCGATGCGTGTGACGTCAGAGGCTAGTGACGTCGATCGCTGGAGGGACAACAAACCAGATTCCGCTTTGCGCATGCTCTAGATTAATATTTTCATTGGACGGAATGAACGAAATGAACTTTCCATTCATTCCGATCATTCTGTCCAATAAAAATATTTATCTAGAGCATGCGCAGAATGAATTCTGGTTTGTTGTCCCTTCAGCGCATTCTGTCCTTCTCTTTTCCAAGTGAGAGACAAGGACAGCATGAACGTCGATGTTGATGTAACGTCGCGTCGAACTCTATTCTGGACTCCTCATAATACCTAATTACCACTTTGCGTGTCGCTTCCATGTTGTCTTATTTCAAATCCACATGAAACAAAACTTAAGGCATGGAACAATCAACATAGAAAAGACACGCAAGTTGCTAATTTGCAACTTTTAGGAAATATTCTGAAGTGTTTATTATGTACACTGATTTCCAGATTGTCTTGATTGGCAAATATTGTCAACATAACCTAGTTTTAAGGCCAAAGAAGAACGAAACGACGTTTAGTCGCACATTGCAGACAGTAGTAATATAATTAGCCATTTTTTGTACAAGAGTAGTACCACGTTCGGTGGGTGTAAAGTTTGCGAAACTCAGTTTCAGAACAAGGGAAACAAGAATCGCGAAGTTTAAAGAGCAGCAGATTGGAATGTGCGACCTGAGACGAATGTTTATGGCGAGAGTCGACCACATGGCAGAGAAGGTTGGGCCTTGGGGTGTGGATCCTGGATCCCTTTTCTCTCCTTTGGATACAATGGAAAGATCACGGACCTCGCAGGGTGACACCCGCATGCCAGTGCAGACTGAAAGCACCGACCAAGCCCACCCAACGCGATTGTCCTATGGCTTATGCATTAGGCACTAGCGTAGCCTTTCGAATCTTTAATACCTTTATGTCCAAACTACATCATCTGCCAAATTATTCCACCTGCAGAATCTTAAAAACTGTTAGGAGCATTAAGACTGTTATTAGCATTAAGATTATTTTGTAAGATTACATAAAAGAATAATTAAGGAATACTACCAATCTTACTAGGTTTATTTAATTATTAGGTATTATACGTTGTGACGTCAGAGGCTAGTGACGTCGATCTCTGGAGGGACAACAAACCAGAATCCGTTCTGCGCATGCTCTAGATTAATATTTTTATTGGACAGAATTAAAGGAATGAACTATTCCATTCGTTCCGATCATTCTGACCAATAAAAATATTTATCTAGAGCTTGCGCAGAACGGATTCTGGTTTGTTGTCTCTCCAGCAATCGACGTCACTAGCCTCTGACGTCACAACGTAAAATACCTAATTGTTTATGAACCTAAGCAATCTTTAGGGTCACCCATCTAATCTCTTGGGAAACCTAGCAATTATTTTGAACCACCTAACTATTCTTTTAGACAACCCTAAACAATCTTTAAGGCCACCCAATTACTCATGGACAACTTAGCAATTATTTTGAACCACCTAACTATTCTTTTGGACAACCTAAACAATCTTTAGGGCCACCCAATTACTCATGCACAAGCTAGCAATTCTTTTGAACAACCTAACTATTCTTTTGGACAATCTAAACAGTTTTTAGGGTCACCCAATTACTCATGGACAACCTGGCAATTCTTTTGAACAACTTAACTATTCTTTTGAACAATTTAAACAATATTTAGGGCCACCCAACTAATCTCTTGGGAAACCTAACAATTATTTTAAACCACCTAACTATTCTTTTGGACAACCTAAACAATTTTTGGGGCCACCCAATTACTCATGGACAACCTGGCAATTCTTTTGAACAGCTTAACTATTCTTTTGGACAACCTAAACAATCTTTAGGGCCACCCAATTACTCATGAACAAGCTAGCAATTCTTTTGGACAACCTAAATCATTTTTAGGGTCACCCAATTACTCATGGACTACCTAGCAATTCTTTTGAACAACCTAACTATTCTTTTGCGACAACCTAACAGCTATCTAATTATTTATTGAAGATCCTAACCAATGTTCAGGTCTTTCTAATTGTGGTATTGGACTATCTTACTATTCTTTAGGACTACCGGAATAATCTTTAAGGCTATCGAATGTCATTAAGACCCTGACCTATTCGTAAGACAATCTAGTTATTCTTTGAGACCGTAAACAATCTTTAGGACTACCTTACTATTATTTTGGATTGTCTAACCAATCTTTAGGATTATCTAGCAGGTTTTCAGGACTGCCCAACTATTTTTTGCAGGTGCCTGAATATTCTTTAGATCTATCTAGCAATTGTTTGAGGCTCCTATCTATCTGTAAGACTACCTGGTCATTGTTTTCGGTTGCCTCACTAATCTTTAATACTATCTTACTATCATTTAATACCCTAACCAATATATAGGGTCCCCTAGCTATTGTCTAAGACTACCTAACAATCTTTCATGATCCTAAACCGTCTTTAGGATTATCTAACTATTCTTCAGAACTACCTATCTAATATTTAACACAACCTATTCTTTAGCTCTCTCTCTTACCTATTCCATCTCTTAGATTCCCTCTCCTCCCAATGTCCCAAGAATCCACTACACTGAAACTTTTCATAAAGTCATCTCGCGCGTCCTTTAAGGTCCGTTTTATGTATTCCTCAAGGTTGATTGTCTTGGCAATTTGACTCCGCATGACTCATCAGTTTGAAAATCAGGTCATGACCGAAGGATCAGAATCGTCAACGACGAGATTACGAAAAGCTAATGATGAAATAAGTGATACGAATTCGAAAGGAAGGAGCTTCCTGATTGTGTAAATGTGAGTGGCCACACGTGTAATTGTAGGGCACGTACCTCTGTCTGTACGCGTGAAACGTTTCATTGTGTGCCGAGCGTCTCGTAATGCAAAACGTGTCGGATTTATCGGCATAGTTTTTATGACTGTTGATCTCATCAATGGGCTCAGTCGACGAGTGTGGAATACAACACTAATTGTTTCACAGCGGCAAAGAAAATTACTAAAATAAATCCCCATTCCTTTATTAGGATTAACTTTCAGAATTACAATTGTAATTGGAATTACATTGGAATCACATTCTTAATTGGAATTAGATTCGCAATTAGAATTACATTCGTAATTGGAATCACATTCTTAATCGGAATTAGATTCGTAATTAGAATTAGATTCATAGTTAAAATTACATCCACATTTAGAACCCATTTCCGAATCTATTTTATAGCCCAATGGTACATTGAATTTTAAAATTCCTGATAACCTTCCGACATCGCTAATGAGCCGTCGATGGGAAATGTTCGGATGGATAAAGAGTTTGACAGGAACTTGGCTTGTTAATTTCAGGACCGAGTTTACGGCTACCGAAACTAGTTTTTAATTGATCATCAGGCAATTAAGCAGCTAGGATTCAGTATGGTCATTATGAGGCGCTTGAATTGCGAGATTGGAACAAAAAAAAGAAGGGGGATGAGGAGCCGCATTGTCAGAAGGAGCAAAAAGCCGCAGATGCTGAAGAAGATTATTACTCTAGGCAAAAAGATCGCAGCTGTTGCTCTAATAACTTCATCGGGCAGATAGTAAATACAGTGGCACGTCGTGGTACTTGGTATTAAAGAACGACAGGTGTACACGCCTAATGATCAAGAAAACAAATTGTCTCTTAATGCAGGTGACTTTGATTCCACGATCCGCGGTAACAGAAAAAAAAGATCGGAAAAATCAAGATTGAATAATTGCTACCGAGACCCAGACCAAGTTTACCATAATTTCTTCTTTAATCTCATTACCTTGAAAGCCTCAAGCGACGCATTTCCATTCCAGCCTGCTTCATTTCTTTCTGGCTCATCATGATTATCATGAAAAAAGCATTTCAAGCACTACTTGAGCTACTTCCATCTCAGTTGCAGTGTTCAAATTTTGCAACTCAATTTTCATCGAATTAGGATTAATAAATTGAATCCCTTTTACGATTCATCCTGTTCGATGGCTATTACAGTCCTTGTCTCTCTCGTAGGAAAGAAAAGGATAGAATGAACGTCGACGCGTCGCTACCAACGTTGACTAGAGCGCCGCATCGTTTTCAACAGATCGACAGCGAAAACCTAACCTCAAACCTCCAGGCGCAGAATAGATTCTTGAACGGAATTGGAATCGTAAAACGAGTTAAAGGACAAAGATATCTCTAACTCATTCTTTCGCTTACGATTCCGTTTAAGAATCTATTGTGCTAATTTTACGTTAGTTCTAAAAATTTCATAAACCTTTGAAAATCCTGAAGCACACCTGAACCTACCTATTCGTAAATATAAATCTCTATTCATTCATCAACTTGCGAAATAGGAATTTAAAAAAGAAACTAGAAAACTTTGCAATGGCTAAAATAATTTGGGGGCATATTCAGAAAGCGGAGAATCAATTTAAGTGCTGACTGATGTGCTGTGGAATACCATTGGCTCTTGAATCGTTTGTCTGGTATGAAATAGCGGTAATCACATGAAAGAGCTGGAAAATAGGTGTGCACTAACACAAACATCTGTTATGTTAATGCCAGTGAAATGACGGGTGCGTAATATGCTGGTGGTGTGTGCGCCCGACCACCAGCGTAGCGCAATAATGACGCACATCTCTCGATTTTATTATTTTAATGCTCAACGCGACCCACGCGACTCGCATACTCATCCTCCCAATTCGCTGGGGGGTGCGTTCCCAGACGAGTTAATTAAATACAATAAGAAACCCAAAAAAATGCAATCAAATTCTCGACAATTGTAATCCTTTTCTAAATTGGACTTGAGCGTTCTTTATTATTACTATTATCGTTGTTATCACTATTATTACATAGATCCAACAAGAATTGTGGCGAACCTGGTGGCATGTACCCAAATTAAAAGAATCCAATATGTTAGACAGAGTTAGAACCATATCTGTCTCTTTTCAACCAATGGCATTTTTTCAGTTTGAGCACATGCCACCAGGTTCGTTACCATTCTCATCGAATTTATGTTATTTATTTATCATTAGAATTATTTTAAAAACAAAAATTGTGACCGGGAGTTGACAACCAACTCACGACTTAGCATCGGTGAATTCGCAGATTATTGGCGATTCCCGATTGCGATCGTTCTGGGGACTATTTTCGGGAACGCCTAATTAAATATTCATTACTTGCTTCCCCTTCGATGAGGCGAGTCGACATCAAAGCACTCGAAGCGCTAAGCGAGAACTACTCGCACACGCAAAGCGCATCGATTGCATCCAAGGAATTCCAAGTGGTCACTTGGTATTCGAAAATAATCGCGTATTGGAACCTTTGATTGTATACCAAGATTATTATTCTACAAGGAAGAAATTGTACAGTAGCTGTTTGATAGTATTCGCTTATTGTGACTTTCGACGATTTTCGCAAATTCTGGTAATGCTTATTTCTAGGACTGAAACGACATTTGTTTAGGATGACGTTTGTTGTCCGATTACGTCGTCCGGTAACGGTAACAATAGTATACGTCCAATGCCTAACGACCAGAGTTGGGAAGTTATGTGTAACTTACGAATTTCTTTTACGTATATTACGTTTTTGATGTATATTACGTTATTGACGTATATTACGTTTTTGACGTATTTTACGGTCGTTGTCTGATGATAATAACCTAAAGGTCCGTTCTCATACCTGACAACTTCTTTTATTTACCTCTTTCATTTGTTGACAATATGCGACACAAGACAGTGTACAAATAATTCTTGTTAAAAACAATTATTGAAGTAATGCAAACAATTTTGGAAGGCATACCAATTTTGTGTTTTTATTGGGAGCAGTTTTAGGACACTCGGGGTCTTCCGGATTTAAGCAGGGCTTCTCTTGATATCCGTTCGTAATTCCAGCCCTCTTCATGTAGTCTTCAAGGGTCACGAATGAAAAATTTGTATAATTTTTTTTGGCCTCGTTCAATAATTGAGTTGGATGTAGTTTTGTCCATTTGGGAACGGTTTCTGCAGCATATCCTCTAAAATATAAAGCAGTTAATTAAAATCTGGAATAGGAAATGTGTTTATAATAAAATACAATATATTTTTAGGTTAACAGACGATGAAAGTGCAGACGATAGGTTTAGCCAACGCAGAATAAAACAGACTAGCATTGGTAATTAATTCTGACCTTGCTGTCAGAACGAAATGAAAATTTTAGGACGAAAGTTATGAGAAAGAGAACGACGAAAATCGTTTGTCTCATTCTTACGATTTATGATAAGGTCACACTTTTCAGTAGCCATAACAATGCAGAACATGATTAGATTAAGCCTTCGGCTTTTGTTTTGAAACCGACTAATTTTGTTTTGATCTGTAAAATGAAAACTGTGATTGGTATGCCTCTTGATAGTGCCATAAATCGTAAGAATAAGATAAAGAACAAATCATTTCTGTCCTTATCTATCACATTGTCTGTATTTGCGTCTCAAGGAGAGTCCAGAATAGACTCGAGTCAAATTTTAAGGTTATGTGAATTGTAGAGAGCCATGCGCCGCGTAAAGAGATAAAGTTACGACTGTTTTCAGCAGACCTTTTCATTTTAATCTTTTGTTCTCTTTTAGCGCACACAAAGACCCATAAATTAAAAGAAGACAAAGAAATAACATGAAAAGGTCTGTTGACGATATTTACTGACACGCGATCGCACCTATAGTGCTGGATGTTGTCGATACTTTACTTTCTTTTGACGCGGCGCAGGTCTTTCTACAATTCGCATAACCATGGTCCCTAAAATTTCACTTGGGTCATTTGTCCATCTGGGTCAGTTGACGCCTCTCTTGAGTTTACAATCTATGATTGAAATCTTTGACATATGCAAGTTGATCGTCTAACCTAAAAGTACTTAAAAATAATAAAATCTTTCTCAGTCAACGAAATAAAATAAAGCATTAAAATGTCAAATAAAATAATCCATAAATTAAAAGTCTTCTGTTGTCATTCTGCTAATAAAAAGTTATCTTTTTTTTAAATCCATTTATAGATTAAATAAAAATTGTCACCAAAGTTATTCTGTCAGTATGCAGTCTCATGAATGCTGCACCGAGAGAGATAGCGATGTAGTCTGTTTCTCGTTACGGAGCAGTCGAGGACAATAATGCCTTCCAAAAGGTTACTAGACAAATTCCTACTGTGTGTGTCGCTTTCTATGTTGTTTTATTTCATGCCTTAATATTTCTCACATAGGCATAAAATGAAACAACATAGAAGGCGACACGCAAAGTAAGAATTTGTCTAGTAACCTTTTGGAAGGCATTATTGTCCCCGACTGTACAGTATCGGCCATTAATGCCACTCCATGCCTTAACATTTCTAATGGCCATTGAATAAAAAATACATAGAAAGAAACTCTCTGAGTAGAAATTTTCTAGTGGAAAAAAGGAAGGCATCAGTGGCCGGGGCTGTACGTTGCTGAACGCATTCATGGAGAGAGAATGTAAATAAAGATGAAAAAAGTTGCATCTAAATATTATTGAAAATTGTAATTGTAAGTGAAATTGTTACGAGATAGAGAAGGACAAAAGATGTTTTTTCCTCTGTCTCATGCGATTAGCATTTTTCGTGAAATTATAATTAATTATAATCTAACCTTAATTCACGTCCAAATTTAATTAAAACGTAATTTTAATTCAAGTCAAATCTAAATTTACATCCAATTCTAATTTAACATTAAAATTCTAGTTTCCTAAGAAAGGTAAAGATTGGAATGTCATTTTGTTGCCAATGGCGAATGACGCAATAAAGATGTTTCCCTTTTATAAAATGGTTTTTAGACATCCTTAATCGTCCGAATTTGAGGAACAATTTTACAAGCGTAAAATTAAACGGCAATAAATTGGTTCTTTGGCTGTTAAAAAAGAACGTATTTACTCATCGACTCGAAGCGATTTTTCATGTTAATGCGGATCTTAAATTTGCTCTCGACTCCATTCTTTTATAAGGTCCATAAAAGGACTGTTTCGATGCGTCGAGTTGCATAAATTTGAAAAAGCAGGCCCGTCAAAGCCATTTCGGAAGCGCGTGGCAGAGGGTATCTTCCAGGGCTGGGCTATAAAATCGTTTCGGGTTTTCTGGTCACGACAGCACAGGATGGACCACCTGCGCGTTCTTGGAAAGGGGAATAGGGCGCCTCGCATTCCGTCTTATTCCTCGATAACTCCACTTCTTACGACACGCCCAAGTAACAATTTCTAGCCTCTAGGAATCATTTTTCAGAAAGACTGAAAATTATATAAATACACCAAGAAATAAAAAGAGACTTTGGGACTCATTATGAGCATTTGCATATTACTTTAATCCCCGTTGGACATGAAATATACGTTTCCATAAAAATTAATTGTAATTGTCGACTTTTTTTGTTTATTTTCCACTCGACGAATAAATTACTTAGGATAGCGTTTCTTCTGATTTGACTGTTATGACATGGACAATGCTGCATTGTATTGAGAGAAATGGACACTACTTTTGTCTTTCTATTACGAGGCGTATGACGTCCGACCTCAAAGAGAGTCAAGAATAGGTGGTTTGAGGTTAGAATTTCTACACTGACACGACGATTTCACTGTCCATGTCCAATGCTTTTCTAAAAGGAGTGACAAGGACTGTCAAAGCGTCGTTTCGACGTTGAAAACCTAACCTAAAACCACCAATTCTGGATTCTCCTTCAGGCTGCCGTCACATACAGGCGTCAACGCGAATCACGAGAGTGAGAGAGACAAAGAATGTCGCTGCCCTCTCGTGAGTTGCTTATAACACGTGACAGTTTAGTAAAACTATTGTAGACGATAGACAAATTACGTATCGCGGGCAACCGGAAGTGATAGTTTAGAAAATACGAGGGTCCAGGTATATTTACTGATGTTCTCATTTGCGTATAATGACAGGACCACACGTATCACGGAGCAAAACGACCATGGTACACCCCACAATTATCCGAAGCTAATTGCCTATTCGCTTATTTTGTTTAAACTCGTCTGGCGCTTGACGTCCTTCCCCCTCTCATCGACACATGTCCTTCTCAAGAGCACACACGAAATGAAAAGCCATTTTTATTACGAAATGAAAATAGTACGCCATTTTTGAAATTAAAACAGTACACCATTTTTATGACGAAGCGAAAATAGTACGCCATTTTTATTTCGTGTGTGTGCTATTTAAAACTTCATGAGTTAAATTCCAGTATTTTTTACTCCCTCGTTAGGTGACAACGACTGTACTATAATAGAGTTGAATAAAAAATGTCCAGAAAAAAGGAACATGTGTAAGTTCGTAGCGCCCACGTGGTACGGTTGGCTGCATTGCCTCCCGGGATTCTGCATGCCAGCCCATCTATCATCCCGCATGAACCGTGGATACCAAGTTCGACGAATTCAAGGGTACCCAGGCGCCCTTCGGACGCTTAAAGATCCAAGGGACCCGCGCTGAAAGACCTCTCAGGATGTATTGGCCATTTTGTCGAGCTTTCGACCAATAAAGGATTTATCGATAGAGGAGTAGATGGGCGGCATAACAGAAGATGGCAGAATTTATTCATTGGAATTAAATTTGCGAGGGAGAACGGATAATTAAAAAATTAGCCTACTAACCTCTAAAACGAAAAAGACAACTATCCAGACTAACAATTCATTTTTATTACTATCGGTTGTTATGCCCTTCCACAAATTTTATAATTACTTTTCAGTTATTTTCATAAAAGACTAGAATAACAATGTTTAATACTTGGAAACTTAATTTGACAAACTTAACCTAAAAACGAGTTCCAAAATGGGCATAGAATAACAATGTAAGAGACAGAGTCAGAAGGTGACGAGTTGCGCGTAATCAAACCTGTTAATATTAACGACCTTGGTCTTTTGGTAAATGTTTAATTCATTTTTTCTTTTGCAAAATGTATAATTTGATATTGAACCTACCATTTCCATGTAATGTTGTTCGAAGTTTGGTCTGCTTGGTGCATAACAGAAGTCGGTTAATTTCCACGTGCTGCAAAACAATAAAAATTCATTTTTATTTTTGTTATCATTGGCGCGCAATAATCCGTAGACCTTTCATTTTATTCGTTTGTCTTCTTCTAGTTCATGCGTCATTGTATGCGTTAGAAAAGGACAAATGGTTAAAATACGGTCTTTCGGTGTGATGATTAAGGTGCTGTCACAAGCAGCGGAAAGAGAGAGATTATCTTTTGTGAAAGAGAGAGAGATGATCTTTCGAGAAACAGAAATCTTTCGTGAAAGAGAGAAACGATTCTCTATCGTTTTTATCTCACTCTCTTATATCAGACTTTTTGCGCTTGACACGTACAGTCCCGGCCATTAATGCCTTCCTCTTTTCCACTAGAAAATTTCTACTCAGCGAGTTTTCTTCTATGTAGTGAAACTACACGCCTTACATTTCATATGAGCATAGAATAGAACTACATAGAAAGAAACTTGCTGAGTAGAAATTTTTTAGTGACAAAATGTAAAGGCATATATGGCCATGACTGTACATGTGACAGCACCTTAAGGCAGTAATCGCATAGACGCGTCAAATATCGCACTGTACGTCATTTCCCATGCCGCTTTAAGATTTGACTGATTTGCAGTTGGACAAATTTCACAAATAGACAAATCAAATCGAAATCTACATGGGAAGTGACGTATCGCATCGCGCTTGACACAATTATGTGATTCCACCCTAATACCGAAAACCTAAAGGCGCATCCGCACCTTTACGTATCTAGAAAAATTTGTTAGTCATCGTAGCAAGAGAGATAGAAAACGAAATTTGTCCAGTTCTTCTTTCTTTCTCCAACGGAATGTGCGACAAACATTTTCGTAACAAGTTTCGTATGGAATGAAAACGTAAGTCATAACAATGAGATAAAGGGCAAAAAGTTGTCTGTCCTTTTCTCTCTTACGATTTAAAATTCGTTGTTTGCGTTTAGATCAAAATTATGAAATACTAATTTTCCGAATTTCGGGATGAATGTTTTAGACTTACTTTTCGTACATGTTGATTGTAACCTGGGTGGCGATTTTGAGCACCTCCAAGTGTTCTAACAGGGCCGCAGGCTGTAAAATATTCGTTCCCGGAACTTTTGGTGTTTGAATAACCAGCTGTTGCGTTGACGTCGTCGCTTCTCCCAAAGTTTCGACTGCATATGACATTTCTTTTTCTAATCTTCCACCCTCTGAAACAAGAAATCATAAAAACTTATTTTTAATACAAATTTAAATTAGTATAACAATAAATGGAAATTTAATAATTGACAAATTGACCTCGCTAAATAATTTTGCAAGTTAAAAAGTACTGAACGAAAACAGTACTGATAGAAAATTGATCGGAAACAGTTTTTGTATTAAATTACGTTTTTTACACTCTAAAAGGTGATTTTTTCCAATTTACATAATTTTTAAGACTTCTGATACATTTTCTTATTGAAAGTTGACAATCAAGTAACTACATTTTTTCACTCTGTTAAGAAAGATGAGGGCTGAAATCTTAAATGCGGCAATTTCAAGGCAAAAGTTGGTATAAAGTCAGTTGCAGCTGAATGCAATCGAAGGTTGGACCCCACCTAGTTGGATTTCACTGTCAAAAATGCCAACGGCGTATTTGCTCGTTTCGCTACGGCGCGGCCCTCGGGACCACCGGAGTTGCGTGGTTCCCCAAGGGTTCTCAACTCACTCTCTCAATTTATTAAAAAAAAGGGGAAAATCATTTTCTCTGAATATATCATTTTTCAGAAATTTTTATTTTTGTTTAAAGTGGAGTTTCATTTTTAAATATTCTCGATTATTTTTTATAATTTGTATTTTCTTTGTATTTTATACTCTTTCGTCAATTGACCGAATTTTGTTTAAATTCATTGCAGAAATTATTCAAGAAACTCATTTTGGTCGATAAGAATTACA
>WNHD01005580.1:0-10049 GCA_011057455.1 Ganaspis sp. Gsp50 | reverse complement strand
GAAAAAACGTTTTTTTCCCATGCAAAATACATGCAAAATTTCAATAGCCTACAGGCACCACTAAATATTAATTTAAAAAAAAATAAAAAAATACGTATCCATTTTTTTCAATTTGTGACAAAATGGGGGGCGGAAATGGACAAAATTCCAAAATGTCAATTTTAACGGCCACCCTAACCTTTATGCAAATTACTTCCTAAACACTGTAGTAACATTACAAACATTTTTAACAGTGTAGTTACAGGAACTAGAAGTTCTGTTCACAGAAACAAGAAGTTGTGCTTACAGGAACTATAGAAGCTCTGGATACAAGAACAGGAAGTTTTGGTTTTAGTGAAATGAAAAAGGAATTGAAATATAAATGAAATAAAAATAAAACTTGAAAGAAATATGAATGAGACATAAATGAAATAAGAATAAAACATTAATAAAATATGAATGAAACATAAAAAAGTAAAAAAGTAGAAAGATGAAGATATATTTGTCTCTTCCATATTTTTAATTGAGAATAATAAAGACTTTTTCGATTTTTGGAAAGATGGAAAATTTTGGAAAGAAAATAAAAAATTATTATATTGCAGAGAAATTTGCTGACTCGAAAAGTTAATCGAGTAGAAAGTAGATGAAAAATGGAAAGGGATTTAATCGAGATGGGCAAACAATAAGAGAAACGTGTTAACAGCATAAAGAGAAATATCATGAAAGTAACTGGACGACCATCTGGTCCAGGATGGTGTTTCGCGTATTGCGATTATTAATTGTTTCATCTCTGCCTCATCCGCACCTCCCAATCACGACTAAGCAAATACAAGAGGCGTTACCCAAAGTGATGTACGAGCTTAAAAGCCCTCACGAAGTTTACTCTCTCTGTGCTTGTAAAAGAGAGACAGAGATGCCAAGAGACACAGATAAGAAAAAAGGAGTGAGCGAGAAAGAGAAGTTTATCTGCTGATTTATAATTTAAGGCTGGGAGCATCACCACACCGACGTTTTCCGGTTCAGGAAACGTAATTGGTTGTTGGCGTGTGATCGCAGATAACTATGGAATTGAGTCCAGGGAATCCAAACGATCGCAAACTTGTTGGACCATATCTCTCAAACTACTCAAACAAAACCCGGATCAGCACTCTGAGTCTTGCAAAACAATAATTGTTGCTATCACATTAAAGAATCTTCACCATTCAACAAGAGGAATCTAACTCAAAATAAATTAATTCTCATTTTTATCCCATTTCGCAATATTCTTATCAATATCAGTAATTGAATATCACAATAAAAATTCTTCACTAAAATGTCATGCTTTTGCTCCATCTTTTCGCAATTTATTAAGTATTTATTTCTCAAACAGTTATTTCTTTAACAGAAAAAAATGTATGCAATAAATTTGAATCAAAAAACTTGTATTCAATTAATTCAATTTATTCACTTAATTCGTACAAAAAATGTAGTTGTTCGTTTTCCAATTGGAAAGCTGAAAAAAAATAGTATGACAAATATGAGAAAGAATGAAAATAAGAATACTGTTTTGATATTTTGATTGTCAAATAAGTTTCACGTATATAAAACATTCTGGGAGAAATTTGAATCATTCTGTTCTCATACATAGTTTTATCAATTTTTCTGGATAAAGTAACCAAGATTCTGACAGTTTTTAACAAGAATAATTTTTCGCAAGAAAATTTCTTTCGGAAAAAAATTAAACCTGGATTCTTTTTAATTTAACTAAAATAAACAGTAAGTATATTTAAAAAGAATTTTTGTTGTCCTAATCAATCTATTTTGATGTACTTAAATGTAATTAGACATATTTATCTGTAATTAAATTATACATTCTTGTTAATTTACAGTTATAATTTGTGTAACCAACATTCTGGTCAATTTTGCTATAGAATTAAATACACCTAATTTTGATATTTCCAAGCAGAATTTTAGCCTAGAGAATAATATCTAATTTATTTTATTTAATTTATAAAAAATAAATAAATAATAAATAAATTATCTACTATAAAAATCTATTCATCTAAAAAATCTATTCTATTAAGAAAACTATATGCTCTTAGAAAAGAATGGTTCAAAAAAGATTACTTCTATATTCCATTTTTTAAATTGTAATTTAATTGACACACTTTCAGAATCTTTTTCCGTTATTTTGTTATACGATTAGATTCATTTGTTATTAGGTGTATTTATTCAATTACATTTGAATAACAGAGATCTCTATTAATTGCCTGATTAGTGATTCTTGAATTGGTATTTAGTCATTATTTAGAATAAAGTGTGCTACCTAATGGGAATAAAATTAAAATGACCAATAAAAGAAAAAGCGATTTTCTTGACTCAAGTGGCTCTTTTAAATTGGTCCATCTTCGATTCATTATAATCGTAAACAAATAATGAACCGTAAATAAATAATAAACAACAACTGAGGGCAATAATAATAAAAGTAATGACATATATTTTACTCATTGAGGAATTATTTTCATTGTACCATTAACAGTTTCTATTAATAATCATCTTTTATTGAAGATACGTTTTATTGAAATTTCTTTTTCAGTGTACAGAATTTCTTTCATTCATTTTGCTTCCTCATTGGGAAGCATTGTTTTTCAATGTTTTCCTACCTTTAAACTAGCAAACAAAAGAATTTTACTTAAATGATTAAAAATTTGTTTGGTGCTTGGTATTTTCGAATAAAAATTATTTAATTATTAGATTACAGAAACGTTACCAATATGTTATTTTGTTCCTCAGCTGTTAACAATCTTTTTATATTTTGGCCGTTTTCTCTTAGTAAAAGTGTTATAATTTTTTTTTAAAATATAAAAAGAAGTTTAATTTCAAACAAATGTAAATTCGACGTTATTCTACATTCAGCTGAAACGAGCAGAGAGTTATTCAATGTTTGTAACAATTTCTCACGATAAAAATGATCATCGATTAAAGTGATTGTTTTTCTATATATATATATCGGCGATTATCTTAGTAAGAATGATGGTGTGGAAAATTACTATCTGAACATCGAGACTAGCTTTACATCCGTGATTCTTCCACATACTGCGCCTTTTCTTCGTAAAATAGCAATCACGCCTGCATGTTAATTTCATCGCAAATTGGCGCATTCGACATTATTTTCAGTCTAAGAACAAATTACGTAGTAGAATCGGTTGTCGATCGTAAAAGAATGTGATTTATGCTCCTTATCATGAAACGTTCCTCTAATTACTTACATACAAAGCGAAAATTAATTCCCTCAGTGATGCATTAATGACATTCGAGACTAATCATATCCTTAAAAACTTGCGACATTTGTAAATATTAGTTTAAAACGTTAGTTGATCAGTTTTAAATAATATTCATCTCGTTTCCGATTTTTAACAATTTTACAGACACATTTTTTGCTTTTTGTTATTTTCAATTTAAATTTTGTTTCTGGTTGTTCCAAATTATTTTTCTTAATCATATTTCTTGTTTTTATTTCTGTTTCTTATTTTAAACTATGTTTTCAATCATATGTTTATGGTTTTTATTTGTTTCTTGTTTTTATTTGTTTCTTGTTTTTATTTGTTTCTTGTTTTTATTCGTTTCTTTTTTTATTTGTTTCTTTTTTTATTTGTTTCTTGTTTTTATTCGTTTCTTTTTTTATTTGTTTCTTGTTTTTATTCAAATTTCTTGTTTATATTTACATTTTTTATTCTAAATTACCTTCTTGTTGTTTTAACTGTTAAATAATTTTGAAATGAGCAAGCAGAGGGAACTTAAAAGTTGTTTGTTTAACAGAAGCACTTTGCAGTTTGCCAGGTAATTAAGGTCGCTACAAAGTTTATGAAAAAATCAATATATAAAGAGAAGGGTATGTGAAGAAATCAGAGTAATTAAACGTTGTTAAAAGTAAGTCAGTGCTAATTGCAGTGTGATGCTGGCTATTAACGTGTTGCACTAATATTTTGCATGTGTACATTTTCCCACTTTCCGAAGTCTTCTCGATTACCGCTAAGAGGACGATCGAGTTGTTAGATCAGATGGCCTGGGAAATATTTGCATTCTGTGAAGCATCGATGATGTAATCGTGATTAAGATCATTGCAGGTGATACGCAGATCGTCATCAACCGATCTGATCTGCCTGCAATTTACTCATAACCAGAGGATTTTTATTTCATCCCAAAGAGGAAAAAAATAACATTTTAATTCGAAAAAATTGTTTTAATCGTAAAATTTAATTATCAGCAAAGAAGCAAGAGGGATAATTGTTTCTATTACTTTGGCATGGCGAGTAGACCTTTCATAATGAAAGAATGAAATGGAAAGGGAACAGGTCGGAAGTGTGCTCTGATTCCCGAGTCCCGCAGCACGGGGCTTATCGTTCATTGCGAAAAAAAATAATAGTGACCTGTTGACAGACGAGTAATTCCAGTAATCGTTGTCTCGTGACCATTTATGGCTGCGCATACATTAGAACGGATCATTTCGTGTTAGGTGCACGAGCTGCAATATCACATAATAATAATTACTTAACTTCCCCGCGTACTCATTTTCAAACAAATGATTTTCCCTTTATTCGTGAGACGATCGCTTATAGTATCATTTTTAATCATACTGCTTCGTCGTTGAGAAACCTCCAACAAATTAAAAGCATCACATGTAATTTAAGATTGTCAAATAATCGAATTTCTTCATTCGGAAATTACGATTCAGAAAAAATATTATTGCAATGTCTAAACAGTTTAAGGACAATTTTAATTAACGATTGCTCGCTTTTTGTTTTGCCTTTTCAAAATTTCGTTGATTGCTAAAAGACTAGATAAAAAGTTGAATAAATAATAATAATTTTATAAATAAATAAATTTTATACGTAAATAAATTGTACATTTTTCTTTTGTGTCTAAAAAGCTGAGAAAAGCATTTGAAACTAAAATGAAAGCAGAAAACATATTCGTTTGTTCGATACAAGAAAGAAGAAAAAGGAATGAAATTGAAAGAAAAGAAATTGAAGGTGAATCCTGAGATGGATCAGAAATTGACATGCATCCAGCATTCGTTATGCCGGTGGATAAAAGAAATATTCTGAAACAATAGCTGTCGCCTGCCACCCCTGCACATCCGGTGCGTTTTCATGGAATCTTTTCATTGCCGTGTAACATATTAATTAAAAATCTTACTTTCTACGAATGATACGAAATTTACGCATACGAGTGTATGTCCATTTATATACCTTTTTTTAAAAACATCATCTTTTGATAAAATTTAAGTTTTTTAAATACATTTAAGTATACAATTTTCATATAAAATATTCCAATTTTTTATTATATTTTTATTACAATAAATGACATCCAATTCAATATGAATGAATGAAAATTTTCCTTGAGATGAGACTTGTAGCTTAGTGAACATATTTTAGAAAAGAATCTCCAGTTTTCCGTTTCCACTCAACTGTCTGTTCCGGATGACTTTATCTACTGAAATGCACCACCGGCATAGTATTTACTAAAAAAACAAAAAATGAAATATTTAT
Organism: Ganaspis sp. Gsp50; assembly: GCA_011057455.1. NCBI lineage: Eukaryota > Metazoa > Arthropoda > Insecta > Hymenoptera > Figitidae > Ganaspis > Ganaspis sp. Gsp50. The sequence continues at coordinate 4,539 of WNHD01005580.1, read as the reverse complement.
TCAGTCGTGTCACGAACACATTAAAATGCACCAGTGAAATTAAACGATTCGACTTTTATCTCGCAGATATTTTAATTCACGAATAAAGTTCGTTATCTCTTGTTGGTGAACTCTTCGTCCAGAGTTGTTACCCATCATGCCATAGTTCAAACCGACGCATGCAAATTTCTCTTTTTCCAACAGGCAAAAATATCTTGTGCGTTGGTCGCGCATACCGTAAGATTAGAATTCTTGCACGTTAAACGCTTTCGAAAATTCAGTGGGAAATCCGGGAATATGAATCTCTCTTTTAGATGAGTCTGGTGAAATCCGCATCGTACCCGGAATACATAATTCCCCATAAACTTTAAGAGTGCATATGAATTCTTGATTAAGAAACTCAAATTCGAGCATGAAGGTCGCAAATTGGAATTGATGCTGACATTTTATTATGTTCGCTTAAAGCAAGTCAGAAATCACGTTTTTATCATTCAGTAATTCTCCGTAATTTTGAAAGAGTTGAACAACGACAAAGTTGACAATCAAATGAATTCGATTTTGAATTCCGTGACATCGATAACATTCGACGCTTATTTTTACCAACAAATAAATGTCAAGTAATTAAACTTTGCCTATTGCTTTATTAGAGATGGAGCTTATTAGTATTAAAATTGCTTTATCAGATTTTGAAGAGGCCAATTTTCGGATTTTCTATTCTTGAATGAAGGGATGAATTTAATTCAGCTGTTAAACTATGTGGCGCCAGGGAATATATAGCGACTTCCTGTTGATTGAAAGGAGCAGAGAAGTTCCTTGGAAGAGTTTGTACCTGACTTTGCCACCCGCATTCGTCTCTATGCGTACTCACGAACTTACAGGTATTTTACAGACGCTTATATGTAAAGTTTATCGCTTCGATGAACCCACACAATTTCACACTGATCTACGGAGCACGCGCTCTGCACAATGTAAAGCGTTAAAGTACTACGTGATCGAATTCGAGGAACAACCGGACATTCGTTGTTGCAGCCTTCATTTCTTGAACGCGGGACGAATAAAATAAGAAGCAAATTTCGTTAGAAGAAAACCTTAGAAATTCTGTAAACAATAGGGTCAGAAACAATGTCCCGGATATTAGTCACTGAGGGCTCATAATTTTCAATCTATGCCTTTAGAATAAGAATAATTTCGAGCCCTTGTTTCATTCAGTTCTTTTCTACCAGTCAACATTTTCTGATTTCTTTCTTCGGTTTTGTTTACTTTAAATTTAGTGAAAATTGTAAACTTGACAAACTAGTGGAAGTTTTAGAAATACCTATTGAAAATTGTTCTAATTTAAAAATTTGAAGTTCTAGTTTAAAAATTTTAAGTTCTAATTTAAAAATCACGACTTGTATTTGGGAAGAAACTTTGAGAAGAAATCGTATGGAAATTTGTATAATACAACTGTATTATTTCATATTCATTTCTAAAATAAAGCCGACTTTTCAGACACGTCACATTAGAAAAAGAGTAATTTTTTGTTGACCACCTACACGACAATTGACACAATGTCTTTGACAGAAATAACAATAAATGAAACAATGTTGCAACTTTCTTCTTAGTACAATACTCTTTTATTGCTTGTCCATTCATAAAGCTCATTAGTTTATTGAAATAATATCAAACCTCGTAAATTCCATTCCTCCTACAAGATTCGGTAATATTTATCAATACTGATTTTATGACTTTCCTTTTCGCCCACACCACTCACATCATTTGATGAAATGAATAAATTGCATAATGTCGAGGAAATATTAAAAAATAGATAATAGAAAACATGAAAAAAGAGATAATGGAAACGTAAAAAAGCAGATAATACGTAACATGGAAAGATAAATTATTTCATTATTTTTCATTAAAAGGATGTACACCTATACAAATTAGAATTACTATAGAATTGTGTCTGAAAGACAAAACAACAAATTTTTAACAGATAAGCCACAGATAACAATAGGATACACACTGCTGTGAATTTCAGAACAAACTGTATTCTTTAATGAATAAAAAATGTGTAATAACCCGTATTTTTTAAAGAACAAAAAATGTATACCGACTTGAAAAGTATGAAAAATAAAATGTCATTTGTTTCTTAAGTTATAAAGAAGAAAGTTAGACATCAATGCATACCTATCACATGTAATAAATATACATGTAATAAATATGCATTTAATAAATATACATGTAATAAATGTACATGTAATAAATATACATGTAATAAATATACCTGTAATAAATATACATGTAATATATATATTTTTGGTTCCTCCATGTATACCCTTTTCGGGTTTTTACATATCTAATACCCCTCCCAATTCTTCTCCATAAGTCCCCATTTATGTAATATATATATATATATATATTGCATAAATGGGGACTTATGTATATATATTACATAAATGGGGACTTATGGAGAAAAATTGGGAGGGGTATATATATATATATATATGCATATACATAATAATATAACAATATAAAGCTAATATATTATAAAGTTCATATAGTATAATAAATTAAGATGCAAAAATTGAAAAACGGATACAAAGAAACAAAGATAAAGTTGAAAAACCTATAGAAAATGAAATGCAAAAAATGCCAATTGTACAGAAAATGATATTAATTTTATCTGATTGATTTTCTTATAGCGTGTAATGAAATGGGGTGTATTTGTATTTTGTAACGAGTGATTCACCACAGATGAGCGTCCTTGTTCTCCAACTTGTTCGCGCTTCACGGGCTCGACTCTCGCTACCCATATCACAGAATTAGATTACGTATCTCGTCCTGGCCGTGATTTATTTATCGGTTGAGACTCCTTGAGGCGTGCTGAAGTTTCAACACCTTCTTTTGACACGTGTATTTACGATTATGAGAATTACACAAGGCAATTAGAGCCATACCGGCAATATAAATACGGATAATTGTGCCCATCGGTCGGCAGATCATAGGTAAATTATAGTTCGAGTATAAAAAGGGTGATGATCGAGCTCTGGTCGATTGAACATTTCAGACACTGTTGACCAAGTTTATTTTACTCAAATAATGTTAAGAATCTAGAATAAGTAATTTCTGTTTTGTTCGTTTTGAAACTCATTCTATAGTCTTAACAAAATAAAAAAGGATTGTATTAAAATGAAAGAGGACTATTTGGAAAATTGAAAATTGATAGAATGTTGTGAATTCTGGGAAAAGAATGATTAAAAAACGACTGTGTTAAAATAAAAAGGGGTAATATTATTAGCTTAATTTCTCTAGAATGTTTATTATTCTAATTAACGTATTAATGTAATTACCGTATTAATGTAATTACCGTATTAATACAATAATTAACATATAATCTTATATTTATAATGTAAACAATACGTTAAGAAATAGAAAAATGTAATTCGAAATTAGTTGCAGATCGTTTCACAAATTTGTGCAAATATAGTCAATTTTTTCACCAAAATTGTGAAACTTTTTTTTAAAATTGACTTGTTTGCAAAAGGGGGTGAAATTCTTGAAAGCCTTTTTCCAGTTTTAAAATTTCCTACACTGAAAAAAAAATTTATTTGATTCAAATAACCATTTACTTGTCTATTATCAAATAAATATTTATTTGAACCAGGTAATTATTATTTGGATCAAATAAATGACATTTGAATTAATTATTTCTGTATTTGAATCAACTACTGCTTACTAGTCTTAAATAATAATTACCTGGTTCAAATAAATATTTATTTGATAATAGACAAGTAAATGGTTATTTGAATCAAATAAATTTTTTTTCAGTGTAGAAGAAAGAAATATCAAACTCATGAAACATCTCGAAAATCAGAAAACTCTTTATGATTTTCAATTTTTCTGTTAAAAAGTGAATTTTTCTGTAAAAAGTGAATTTTTCTGAAAAGACTGGATTTTTCTACAAAAAAAGTGAATTTTTCTATATTAAGAAAGTGGATTTTTCTTCTAAGGAGATGAAGAATTTTTCAGAAGACTGAAAGTTGTGGTTGCATTAAAAAAATAGAAATTTAAGTTTGACAATCAAATAGATGATGAAAATCCTTTTTGAAGAACATTTTAATACTGTCGTAAATTTGAAGAATATTGTTACACACCTTCGCAAAATGGACATAAAGTCTTTATAAATATAGCCCGTTATTTCACGAAAACGATAATTTAAAACATTTAAAAGTATTTTTAGAAGTGAGACTTCTCTCTCCTAGTGCTGCTTAAAGTCATCACCCTGAATCTTCAGACTGGCAAGGTCATTAAATACAGAATATGACGATGTAAAGGATTCTTAAGCTCTTTTAATTTAAAATTATACTCTTGTGCTTTTATGTTTACAATTCCCCTCACTAATCTTTCAAACTCTTTTCCCTAATCTTCTAATTAAAAAACCTTTCAAAACGTTTCCAACAATGTTTTTATAAAATTTCATCACTCTCTAAATTTGAATCAGTGAAATTTCACTGATGAAATAGCTAGAAGTGAGCTACTGAATCAATTAATGAAAATTTGACTGAAAAACAGTTATAT
>WNHD01005579.1:0-15665 GCA_011057455.1 Ganaspis sp. Gsp50 | reverse complement strand
GCTCTATATTTTTATTGCAGGACAATCGTTGTACGACGAAAATATATCTTGTGCTGTAGTTATTGAGAAAAAAATTTGTTTTAAATCCAAAAAAGTTTTGACGGGCCTAGCAATGCTTTTTGCTTCTTACTATGTATTTAATTTAACATACATTAAAAATGTTAAAAAGTCTTTAGAATTTATTCAAAGGTAAGATTATATTTTATTTATTTTGTTTTAACAAAATGCTGTATTTTACAACATTTTAAACAATTTTTCTTAAATTTTCAGAGTTTTCTTTTGCTTAAACCCGGATAAAAATAATAATTCATGTATGAAGAGAGTAAATTCATTTGATACAAAGGTAAAGAAGCTGTGGGATGCTTTGAAAGAGACACTTAATCTTTTGGATTCTTTTAATGTGAAATTGCATTATTTAATACTGTAGATTTACAGTACCTCGGTGCGAATTTAAATCCTCATGCTGAAAAATTACATTATTTTATATTATTATTTTACAGCAAACGGCGAAATAATTTTACAGTATTTCTTTAAATGAAATTTACAGTTTTTAAGTAAAGTTAAAATACCGCAATTATTTGGTGGATAATTGTTTCCTGTACTTTTGCTGTAAATTCGCAACTGAAATTTCTAACAGTGTGCACTACCGTCTAGAATTATGCGAACATCTCTTTTTTGATGAATGAGAAACGTGTTTAAACATGAAAAGTATAAAATCCTGTTTCATCTTTTTTCCTAATAGGCAATACAATTTTTAAAAAAATGAGATCCAAGTAAAGTCTTTTTGTCAATTTTTTAATTAGATATCTTTAAAAATTTTAATTTTGCGGTAGTTCATAGAAATTGAAATAATTTCTTAAATAATAAAAGGTTTTTATTGGTCCTGCGCTTTTTTTTAAAGATAATTTCCTTATAGAATTTAAATAAATTATAGCCCTTAATGCCGTATTTTTCCTTTGAAAAATGTAAGCCTTCAAAGTTACATAAAAATTTGGAAAAATTGCTATTGGCATATATTTATACAAAAAATAATAGTAGCTTTGTAACATAGTTTTCCACGGGTTCGTTATAATTCAAAATTATTAATTTGAAAAAGATTCTTACAAGTAATTTTAAATTGATTAATTTATTATTATTAGATAATTTTTGTGATTATTCCTTGACGTAGAATAATTATTTTTTCTTTCTCTCAATTATATATTACAACTCCTCGTCCTTTCATTACCCTAATTCTATATTTATTCCCTGTTTTTAAAATTGTCAATTTAATTTCTAATTTAATGAATTCGATTTGACAGTTTCAATGGCAAAGCAACTGAATTCAAGAGCAGAAATCTTTGAATGTCAAAATAAATCTCAACTCTGAATTCACAAAGAGTGCAAATTTTATCCTAATTTATAATTTGCCTTACTTGGTAATTTTCACCTAGATGATATACTTCTGGGAAGTAATATTCTATTCAGTAGCCGCACTGAAACTTTTATTAAAGTCGTAAACTTCCTTGAAAAGCAGACTCTATTGCACAATTTTCTAGGAAAATTCAAATTTCTCGGAAAAGTAAACGAAACATTAAAATAATTTTCTTTCGATGTGAACGAGTACATGAAAAAGGAGAATGAGTAAGTGTTGAATGCAAAAAAGAGATACAATAATAATAATAAATGTTATTAGTCACGAGTTACATAAATTACACCAACGGAAACTATTATTTTATTTTCCAGTTAAAATGACAACAGTTAAATAATTCCAAGTAATAATTGCTTCCCATTTAAGAACAAACACTGCAGCATTTCTTTTTTGTATTCAGTTTAAAGAAAAATAATAATCATAATTAATTTCTATTAATCAGAATTAGTATATAGAACTAGATAATATTTAAGATTAATTTCAACCAAAAATTGGTAGATATTTAAAAAATATAATCAAAATGAATTTTAAATAATTTTCAAAAATAACATACTTTTCAGAAAAAATTAGGTATAGCCAAAATCTTTTGCAAATAATGATTTTTAAAAGCATTGTGACTCTTTTTTTCGGCTCAGACAAAAATCACAATCTTTATCTAATTCTTATAAACAAAGGCTTATTTTACTCATTGAAACATACTCTGCAATTCTTTACAGTGCTGTTAAAAAAATTTTATTAAAAAAATATACAGTATACAAAATTTGTTTTGTTCATATTTTTTTACAAAAATATTTTGAATATTGAAAAAATTACAATTGTGGAGTACGTTTCAATAAGTAAAATAAGCCATTCTATTTCTATTTATAAAAAAGACATAGCTTTAAATCTCGAATTGAAGGCTGACATTTTAACTCGAAGATCGAAAATCTCTAAATTACTCGAAGAATCTCGAATGAATTTTACAGCATTGAGAATAGAAAATTGCAATAGAAGGGCAACAATGTCGGCCGGCAGAGGCGCTAGTGCTTATAAAAATTGAATCAGAATTGTGAATAGTGAGCCGATAGAAAAAAGTCAAACTTAAAAAAAATTACTTGCAAAATATTTTGACTCTAATATTTTTTGAAAAGCGTATTACTAGTTCTTTATAAGTAATTTTGATTGTTTGTGGTAAAAATAACTTTTTTAGTTTGAGGTTATGTTACAGTCACCACCTTCTACGAATAGAAAATATTGCACTGATTTAAATTGCAAAGCGGCAATACAACGCTGAATATTAAAATAATCTTTCATGAAAATAGCCATGGAACAGTAAATTGGCAATATCAGAATAAAAAACCAAGAGTTTGAAAATCAAGACTCGTGCAAACAAACTTTCAATTAGTTTGAGATTCCAGTAACGGGAAATTATCTACTTCCCTTTTGCCTTTTATTTTGTAGGAGGCCTTTAATTTCCTGCGGCCTGATTACTGTCGAAATTCGGAACTTTTCAGAATCGAGAGAAGCTTTTGGCACGTTCTCTAAAATCCCCAATTACCGAAGAGAAACGCGATTAGGTCAGAAACACACGAGAAGAGAATTAGCGACCATTGTTTGGTGAATTTCTCGTATTGCTTGGTTCAGGCTATTCACTATTCAATGTGGGAAACATTGGCAAAGAGGAAAACAAAAAGTGAAAAAGAGAGGCGTGTCGCCAATTGCTTCGTAAGCTCAATTATTGAACACGAGAATGAACTACATTGTGGCACGCGTCAACGCCAGTCTTTCCGTCCTTTAAATCTCCATTTATCAAGAGACAAATGGTTATTATTTGCCTAAGAATACTTTTTACTTTCCACTTTTCAAAATCGATAAAACACGTACAATTGTAAATGCATAAAAATGTGATAGAGATTTTTTTCTACTCTTGTAATAATAGTTACTACTTGAATAGTAATCGTAAGTAAGAAAATGGTTAAATTTACTATTCATGTAGCAATAGTTACTGCTCATGTAGTAATGCTTACTACTCACGTGGTAATACTTACTACCCATGTAGTAATACATGTAGTAAGAAAATGGTTAAATTTACTATTCATGTAGCAATAGTTACTACTCACGTGGTAATGCTTACTACTCACGTGGTAATACTTACTACTCATGTAGTTACATTTACTACTTAAGTAGTAAGTATTACAAAATTAGTAGTAATACTTACTGCCCATGTAGTAATACTTACTACCCGTGTAGTAATACTTACTACCCGTGTAGTAATACTTACTACCCATGTAGTAATACTTACTACTCATGTAGTAATACTTACTACTTAAGTAGTAATTGTAACTAAAGGAGTAGTTGAATTTACAAGTCAGTCGTATAGTATCATTCACTAATTGAGTAGTAATCGCAACTAAAAGACTAGTTTAATTTGCCCCTGGTGTAGTTCCTTTTTCGAAATACCCTATATAAGTTGGTAATAAATCGAGTTTAAAATATTGTATGGACAGAGTGACGCAAAATAAATTGCCAAACTAGCAGCTTACAATTAGAAAGTAGACGAAATTCTAAGATATATTTTCTTTTTCGTTTTTGAAAATACTCTACAGGTTAGGAATAAATCGAGTCTGAATTATATATTAAAGTAAACATTGTACACCCTGTACATTAATATTTTAAAATCGATTTTTTTTCACCAATGGGTACTTTAAAAAACTAATTTAGTTATATGCCTGCCTGTTAAAAATTCCGATATCGGAAAATATATCGGAAACTATAACGGAAACGATATGGGAAACAATATTGAAATGTGTAATTGTGACGCGTCGCGAAGAATGGTACCTTAGCAAACGAAATTACGTTATGTTTGGTGGTAGTTATAACTTGATTAAAGCTTCCTTTTTAATTATTTGAAATCAAAAACAATGTTTCTTGAATAGCTGTTTTTGTATACTATCGAAATTAACTATTTCTGTCGGCAGATAATTAAAAACGAAGCTTTAATCAAGTTAAAAATCCAACCAAACATAACCTTATTTTTGATAGCAAAATTTTTTTACGTACGCTCTTTATTATATTTTGTTTTAACATTTCTACAGGGCCTTAAGCGTAAATTCTTTTAAGCGGTGTTTTAATACGACATATGTTTCGAATTAATCAGTCCTCTTCAGGTATTTAAAACATTATAAATTTCATAAAAGGATATATTGGACCTGTATTTTTACTTGATTTCTGCAAAAAATTATAAATATTTTAAGGATTAGTTATATTTAATTTAAGGGTTAAGTTAAGTTATATTTCATTTAAAGGTTAAGTATAATATATAAGTTAAAAATCTATTTAAGAATTATAATATTATAAAAAACTTACTATTTTAAAAAGTAAAAGTATTAAAAAGCATTTTACTTGGTACTAATGTTCATTAAAAGGATACAAAGAATTAAGTTATTGTAATTTTTTTCAACATATTTGTAAACTAACCTCTTTACACAAAAAAACTGTTCTATCTTTTAAGATACTGAATCGATTTTAATAAATCAAAGACAAAAGTAATCCAAAACAACTCTTTTCTAATATTGTAAAAGAGACTTGAGAATTTGTAATTATGTCTGTTAATATTTAATAATTTTATCGCCTAAAATGAACACGCAAACCCGAGCGTGGCAACAAGCAGACATACTGCATGCTACGCGCATGCGTTCACAGATTTCCTGTCGTCTCAGCTGTTCGTCTGCACTTTCTTTTCACGCGTCGTTTTTAGGCTATAGAGTTATTAAATATGAACAAACATATCAAAATTGCCTCAAATCCTTTTTTACAGTATTAAAACAGAGTTGTTTTAGATTATTATTTGCGTCTTTGATTATTATTTGTATATCTGACTTACTTAATCGTTTAATATCTCAAAGGTTATAACAATATTTTGTGTCAAGTTCATATTTACAAAAATGTTTCTAAAAAATAGTAACACTTTCTGTCTTCTCTTGATGGACACTTTTCGGAAAATGTTACTCAATTCGTTGAAATGATAAAAGGAACAACGATTTGCAAATTTCTTCGAAATTTTAATATTTTCTGGAATTCTTTATGAATAAATCAGTTTAAGTTTAACCCTATTTTCACTTTTTTTGCCTTAAATTTCTGTCATTATTCTCAGAAAAAAATATTATAATTTTCATTCCAATATATAATTTCATATTACAAAAAAAAAACAATATATATGGGAAACTAATTAGGAAACGATGTACTTTTCTGTTCCAAATTCCCACATTGTTTCCTATATAGTTACCTACAGTTTCCCATCTTGTTTCCACTATAGCTTCCAATATAGTTTCCTATATCGGAATTTTTGAAAGGTTGGGAATTTCGAAATCCACAATTTCGTCTAATTTCTGATTTTCAAGTTTTTTGTAACTGTTCTGATTCAGCTTGTACATTAATATTTCCGACTCGATTTATTTCCAACCTATAGGGTCTATAGAAAAAATAAAAAGTACATAGGTATTATGCTTTAGAATGTCTTCTAGTTTCTGATTTCCTAGTTTGTTGTAACTATTCTTATTTACCCTGTATATTAATTTTAGGCTATAAAATTATCGGGAAACACGATCCAGAAGATTATGTGTCGGATCACGTATCACACGGAAAAAAATTTTACTGACGCAAACTAACAATTTTCAAATGTAACTAATATGGAGAAGTCAATTTTTTAATTAAGAAAAAAGACTTCTCTACAATAAGTGGATATTTTGCAGATATGAAAAGATAATATCTCTGTAATATAGAGATAATCTTAAAATCGCGGGTTAAAACTATTGATAATTTTTTTTTAATTTTTAACAAATTTAACCTCATTTTTTGTTAATTGTTTTAAATACTTGTTTTCAGACAATTTGCTTGTTGTATGTGCATAAAGTAATTGGATTAGAAATTTCATTAACTTTAAAGTTAAGAGAGTTACAATTAATGAAGTATCGATTTTACTTAAATGAGATTATAAACTGTAACTATTATGAGAAAAGAGGATAGTTTTCGCGAATTTAAAATGAAGAGATGGTTGAATTCAAAGTCACGCCACTGACCACAGGTATTTATTTCCTCTTGATGCCGACCCTGTAGTCAAGAGATGCGTAACTGAGCTACTGCAGATCGCCACAGTTCTAACAAAAATATGAAAAACCGACCATTTTTTCAAATATTAAAAATCCAGTTAAATATTCATTGTCAAACACATAAAATTCTTATATTATATTGAATCTGTAAATGAAGTTTCTTAGTTATACAGTTGGCTGATTCCAAATCAAATCATGCATGTCAACAAACTTATTCAAGTCGTAGATTTCACTGCCCCTGAAATATGTTATTTCTTATGAAAAATAATGACACGTATTTTTTTATTTTGCGAAAACAAATTTTCTTGCAGAGTTACGAGGATTTGAAAAATTTATAGTGTAAAAGCAGTTTTTGAGTTAAATAGATGAAATTTTTTTTAAAGCGCTATATTTCCTTCAAAAAACATTTTTCAATTTTCTCTCTTGATTCTAATAGTGTTTTAGATGGTCCTTTTTTGCCCTTTTGAAAATTTGAAAAATTACAAAAATTAACAAAATAGCGGACATTTTTTGAAAAATAAAAACTCGGTTTTCCAAAAAACACCATTTTTATTTTTTTGACAATTTTTTTCGGAACAGGTGATACTAAAACGAGTGTTTTTCAATGCAGGTTTAGTGTCCGCTGAAATACATCTAGAGACGGAAAGAAATGGTTTCTAAAAATATGAAAGTATTTTTTTTTTATTTAAGGAGGCTCAACCTAGTGACATAAACTCAAACTAAACAGTATAGTTTTAAATAAATAGAAATATCGTTAAAATTGATTTTCACAAATTTTGAAAGATCGAGTTATGCAATTTTCAGAAAAAATTATTTCGAAACAAAATTTATTGTAAAATAATAATTACTTAACATTTTGTGATTTCTCTTCAAACTTAGTCAACAATTGCAATTTTTACCCAATTTTAATAAACATTTATTTTGTTCTTTGAAAGATTCTCTAAAGTTTTGTTTGTTTCTATTAAAAAAAATGTATTTAAAACAATACAAATTTTATTTTTTAAATAACTTTTGAACAGAAAAATATTTTTAAAATTCAACAAACAGAACTCGAGTGAATCTTTCAAAGAACAAGGTAAGTTATTGTTTATTAAAGTTCGATAAAAATTGTAATTGTTCACTCAGTTAAAATCAATTTTAATTTTTCACAAAATATTAAAATTTTGAAGAAAGTTTCCAATCGTGGTTCCTTTTGTTACAATGTATTAAGTAACATTTTCTAAAAATTGTCCATAAAAAGAAGACAGAAATTTGAATTATCATATCATTGTTTTAAACATTTTTGTAAATTAACTTTTTCACACAAAATATTCTTGTAACTTTTGAGATAACAAACCGATTATAATAAACCAAAGACCCAAATAATCTAAAACAACTCTGTTTTAATACTGTAAAAAAGTATTTGAGGAAATTGTAATGTTTGTTGATATTTAATAACTTTATCGCCTAAAAACGACGCGCGAAAAGAAGGTGCAGACGAACAGCTGAGACGACAGGAAATCTGAGAACGCATGTTACGCATGCGCGTAGCATACAGTATGTCTGCTTGTTGCCACGCCTGGGTATGTGTCTTCATTTTATTTTATTTTAGGCGATAAAATTATTAAATATCAACAGACATAATTACAATTTCTCAAGTCTCTTTTACAATATTAAAAAAGAGTTGTTTTGGATTACTTTTGTCTTTGATTTGTTAAAATCGGTTCAATATCTTAAAAGATAGAACAGTTTTTTTGTGTGAAGAGGTTAGTTTACAAATATGTTGAAAAACATTACAATAACTTAATTCCTCGTCTCCTTTTAATGAACATTTGTTAAAAAAAATGTCACTCAATACATTGAAATAGACAAAAGTAAAATAATTTGCATCTCTATTCAAAGTTTTGATAAGTTGTAAAATTCTTGATTAATAAATTAGTTTAAGTTTAATAACCTTACTTTCACTTTCTTTTACCTTAAATATCTGTCATTATTCTAACAAAACGATATTATAATTGTCATTCCAATATATAATCGTGACGCGTCGCGAAGAAAGGTACCTTAGCATCAAACAAAATAAGCTTATGTTTGGTTGGATGTTTAACTTGATTAAAGCTTCGTTTTTAATCATCTGCCGACAGAAATAGTTTATTTCGATAGTGTACAAAATAGCTATTCAAGAAACATTGTTTTGATTTCAAACAATTAAAAAAGAAGCTTTAATCAAGTAATAACTTCCACCAAACATAACCTAACTTCATTTCCTAAGGTACCATTCTTCGCGACGCGTCACAATTACATACTTCAAAAAAAGCCGATATTTTTTCCCATATATCGTTTCCGTTATCGTTTCCGATTCGTCTCGATACAAAGCTATCAATCATCTTCAAACATAACCTATACTCGTTTGCTTCTAAGGTCCCGTTCTTCGGAGCGTACAAATATAAATGTAGCCAAATTTTGCCATTCGTAAATTCAAATGCATCAAACTGTTGTAGCTTGTTAATTTCAAGGCGGCCAAATCAAATTGGACACTAAATCAAATTCTATAACAAGATTTGCAAATTTCGATAACTAAATTGCAACGTTTAAAAAATTGCAAACAACATTAAAATTTTATATTAAAGAAGTAACAATTTTTCGTTTTTTTATATTTTCAATTTACAAATTAAACAGAATGCAAGTACTTACGTGAATCCTTTTCGATTAAATCGTACAGAGCTGAAGCCGCCCTTTCTTCATTTACGCAGTCCCAAAATCCATCACAGGCAACTATCAAAAAGTCTTCTGTTCCATCCAAGTGGACTGTTAGGATTTCCGGTTCACTTGAAATAAAAGGTTTATATTGTTTGTCACCTGAAATAAAACAATGATAATAATGACAACAATGGTTATGATAATAATAATAATAATAATAATAATAATAGTAATAATAACGATAACAACAACAACAACAATAATAATAACAGTAACAGTAATAATAGTAATTCTTTAATAAAATACACATGTACATATTCAAAGTATATTTAGAGACATAATATGATACAGTAGAAATATTATAACAAAGAATAAAAAATTGTTTTAATGTAAAACAAAGCAGATAATATTTATGTTTCTTTATACATTAGTTTATTTCATGGTTAATATTAATGAGAATAAACACTTGGAACAGTATCAACAAAAGATGCTTTTAGCGAAGACTATCTTATATTTTAAAAACACGCAACTAAAGGTAGAATCAGTATTCAAGAGTCATAATTAAGTTTAATCACCTAATTAATGAATGTGAGGCTGATCTACATAATAGCGCCAAAGTAGCGTGGGCGCTTCCGGTTATTACATTACATATTTCTATCCTCTCTGTTTATTTTCTATGTTTATATGTCTAATAAACAAAAGAATTTTACTTTTTCAAAAGTTCTCTTTTTTAATGACCAGCAAAATCATTATTCCAGCAATTTAATTTATTAAAAAAAAAAAACAAAAAATAACCTCTTAATTTTGAAAATTAAAAATAATTTTGAAAAATAAAAATAATTACGGGTCGTCCAAAAACTTCGTTACAAAACCAACTTGTTTCCCCCCCCCCCCCACCATTCATTGTCAACCGTGCATTTTTTTCAAACCCTTCAAAAGTAAGGGAGACCGAAGTTGCTTTAGACAGGGGTTAATTGATCCACTGCGATTTATTCAGATCCTATTGGTTGAATCAATTACGATCCCACACAAAAATTGTTGTAAATTGTGAGATGCAAGTTTGTCCAAAGTTTCATTATTTTATAATCATTAATATGGAAGAAAAGTAAGAAAAACTGGTTTTGAAACTCAAAAGTAAATATTTAGCAACTTCGTCTTTTTGGTATATCTTTTTAAATAATTTTTTTATAAAATGTTCAAATATCATGTATTGAGGTCTGAATAGTTGCTTTTAAATAACAATAAAGAGATTTTGATATTTACTTGCAGTATCACCAGAAAAAAATGGAATATTTGAAAAATACCGATGGGGTAAGTTGTGACGTTTTGAATGCAGGTAAATTAAATAGGTAATTCTTGACCATTTTTATATATTTGTTATTAATTAACCATTTTGTTAATAAAATGTTATTTTTGTAATAAAAGAACATGTTTTTGAAGATTTTAAATAAAGTTTAAACTATTTAAATGATTTAAAATCAATTTTCTGGAGCTTTTTGCATTAGTTTTGATTTTAACTGCTAAATATACAGATTACAATATATTTACTTAAATATAATTATTTTTCACTATTTTAATTATAAAATAATCCTAGAAACTAAATTTATTATATAAATTTATGTCTTAACATTTAAATCAGGCAAAATTATGCGTGTCGCAAATTACCCTGGGCCGGGGTAAGTTGAGACACTTTGTACGACTCCAAAAACATTGTCCCCAAAGAAAAAACAAAACGTCGAGAAATGATAAAATTAGCAAAAGTCCAAAATCGCACAATTTGAATACAGTCTCATTTTTGATGAGAATGTAATAAAGGTTATTAACCAGATTTTTCTTTTTTTAAATGAAAGCTGAAAGAAAATGAAAAAAAAACCAAAAAATATACAAAGAAGAAATTTACAAGAAAATGTCAAAAAACTATTTAAAAAAACTTTAAGAAATAATGCAGAAACTAGAAAATTGGAAAAATCTTTTACAAAACGTGAAAATGTAAAAAATAAGTCAAAGGGATAATTAAAAAACAACACGAGAAAATTGTTTACACGACGAAGAAAAGTTACCAAATTAAATAATAAAAAAAAAGATATAATCCTAAAAAAAAACAGAAATCTACCGAATAGTCTTAGAAATAAAGTTTCTGAAAAAAATTATAATCGTCTAAATAAAAAACAAACACATTAATAAATGAAAAAACCTAGAAAAAAATTATAGATATTTTGAAAAGAAAAAAATTTTAAGAACAAAAAAAGGAGTCTTTTAGGAAAGGAGAAAATTTTTAAAAATTACAACCTAATTAGGAAATTCTTCAAAATGTCAAAGAATAACAGAAATTATAAAAGAACAAAAGAAATCTATGAAAAAATTAGAAAAGTTAAAAACTGAAATAAAGTAAACGTTGAATGAATTGAAATTTATAGTTTTTAAAATATTTTAGGTTATATATTTACTTGTAAATTGAGAACCAATTAGAATTTTCATTAAACTAAATTTTTAGCAATAAAAATTAGGATTGAAATTTTACTCAATTGAGATTTTAATTAAGATGAATTCAAAATAAATTTGTTTTAAAAAGATTATGAGATCTAGATCTAGATCTGCCAAAATCGTTTAAAACTAATTTTAATTATATTTTCGTTCGTGTTAAAAACCATTTTCTTAGCTTGAGGTTATGTTCGGTCTCCACCTCCTTAATTATATTAAGTAGGTACACCGAAACGACGTGGAATCTATCTGGCTCTTTCCTTTCATTCGCCAACAAGAGCTATAAGTTAATACGTCGCTGCGCGCGCCGCTTCTCGCTCTCCTGTACCCCCTGCTCCCACTCCTTTCCTCTCCAAGAAGCTCCTCTATAAAATCGGTTTGTCAAAATCGGCGTTCCGGTGTGTGCAAACGCAATGCAATATTCAGTTACTCAATTTCAACTTAGAAAAGGTTAATAAAATACATATTATAGAAAAATAATTATGTATATACTTCAGAATTTAAACCTTCTACTTGATACGTGCAACATTTTTTTGACAATCTACCCCCTTGCATTACAATGCGTATTTGCAAGTATCCCCCTTAAAGATAAGGATTTCCCAATAGAAAAAAATTGTTCCAGATTGAACCTTAAATCATAAATATAAAAATTTGGAAATATTAATATTTTGTGTAAAAATTGTATGAAATGATAATTAAATAAAAAGAGGGTAAACAGTTTATTAATTCAAATGACGGTGAATTACAATTTAAAAGTTATTTGAGTGTAAATTTTTTGGAAAAATATTTTTTTTTTTGGAAAAGGCATGGATACTGTTTAGCGGTGACTATAGTGAAATTAAATAACCTAATGAAATTGATTGGAGGATAGTTGCACGTAGTATTGTGTCAGCCAAGGCAATAGAAGCCAACAGGATACTCGACACGCGTCCAGAATTTTCACGCGACCCTAAATGGTATAGTGGACGATCGTGTCTGGTCCAATGGTTACCCTACTTGGTTGTCACTTCCTCGTACGATCGTTTCAAACAAAATTATTGTTCGAGGGTTAGCTGACTCACAAATTGTCCCCCTTTCTAATAATTAATAACTACCTGTGACACGCTGCCAAACAACCTCACCAAACTTCTTTTAATATTTCTTGGAATCTAATCATTTTTACACTGAGAGAAAAATACTGTAATAATCTCAGGCAAAAAATTGTATTTTCGTTTTGCAAGGAAGTTGAAATATTAAAATTAATATAAGGGTTAATTAAAAATAAAATTGAATGAAAATAGATAGAAAATATATCAATATTTATGTATCAATGTTATTATAAATTATTATTAAAAAATAAAGTAATAGTGATTACTTATTCAGTGATAAAATAATAATAATAAATTATAATTCAGTGATTAAAAAAATACGAAAGGTTTTTAGGGAGGGAAGGGGGGATAAGGAAAAATGTTACTCTGAGTTACGATGGGGGAGGGAGACTCAAGAAAATTTTTAAAATAATTTTAATTTTATAAAATTTTTAAATTTTGGACGTAGTTTTCATTTTATGTCAATGGCTCGTGAGTAATTGCATTTTAAAATTCATAACCAAATTCATAAGGCTATGAACTTTGCATTTTTAAAAATCTATTCAATTAAATTTATTAAATAAATATAAGAAACTTAGAAGTAAGCTTTTTAAAGAAAAAGTGTTTTACTTTCAAATAAAATTCAATTTTACTTATTATGAAAAACTTACGTAACATTTAAGGGGGGGGGGGGGGTTGAAAAATTACGGAGCGTTACTTAGAGGAAGGGGGGATAAAAAAAGCTCAACAAAAGCGTTACGCATTTTTTGAGCGACTTCAATAACCTCAAAAATTGTAGCACATGTCCTATTTGCGAGGGAAGCAGGGAAACGATAAGTATTGGGCACGTGGATATTTACTTACTCTACATAAATTCTCTACTGCAATTAATATAAATAATATATGATGAAAAGAAAATTCAATCAAAGGAAGGAATGTAGAAAGACGTAAAAAAAAATTTTTTATTTTTCTTTTATGTCATTTTTTCAAGTTGGAGCGACGTTTCGATGACCAGATTTGTCATCATCATCAGGCTGAATTATCATCAGGAATTATTTACTATTAATATAAATAATACTTTTATTACTTTTTAATATCAATTACATCTACAAAACAAAAATTTAGTCTTACATTAAGCAATGCTATCACTTTGAATAATGTATTTAATAAATGAATTTTAATATAGGTTATGTTTGATGGTGGTTTTAACTGCCTTTTTTCTATTTTAGCAA
This sequence comes from Ganaspis sp. Gsp50, assembly GCA_011057455.1. Taxonomy (NCBI): domain Eukaryota; kingdom Metazoa; phylum Arthropoda; class Insecta; order Hymenoptera; family Figitidae; genus Ganaspis; species Ganaspis sp. Gsp50. Next base: position 1,714 of record WNHD01005579.1, on the reverse strand, counting down.
AATAAAGTTGGTTCAGGAGGTTATATTTAAATGAAACATATGTAATATTCACTTAAAAATATTTGTTATCTATTTAAAAACTGTTTTCAAGACTTTAAAAATCCTTTGAGAAATCAATAACCTATATTATTTAAGTTTAGTTATTTTTATTGAGATCAATTGAACCTAAATGTAAAGAAAAATTACTTCTTTCTTTAAATTTCCGTAATTACAAACTCAAGTGGCCGACTATTGTCTAGCTTACCCTATATTGGAATGACAATTGTAATATCTTTTTGTTAAAATAATGACTAAAAATGAAAAAGTAAAAGTAATCTTAAACTTTAACTAATTCATTCAAAAAATTGTTTACAAAATATCAACATTTTGAAAAAAGATGAAAATCGATGTTTCTTCTCTCTTTTTGTTATAACTTTTGAGCCGTCAAACCGATTTTGATAAATCAAAGACAACATTAATCTAAAACAACTGTATTTCAATATTATACAAAAAAACTTAAAGAAATTTGATTATGTTTGTTAATATTTAATAATTTTATCGTGTGAAAACAATGCGTGGAACCGTGCGTGTCAACAAGCAGACGAGAGATTCCACGCGCATGCGTTTCTGTGTGTATATCATCTGATATACACAGATCGTCTGCTCATTGCTGCGCTTGAATTTATGCGTCATTATCAGGCGATAAAATTATTAAATATCAGCAAACATAATCAAATTTCCTCAAGTTTTTTGATTTTGTGTGATATTAAAATAGAGTTGTTTTAGATTACTTTTGTCTTTGATTTATTAAAAAGGGTTTTGCGACTCAAAAGTTACAACAATTATTTGTTTGAAGAGGTTAATTTGAAAAAAATTCTAAAAATGACAGCTCAATTTTCGATCTTCTTCTAATGAACATTGTTTAAAGAATGTTACTCACCTTTCTTTTATTTTACCTAAAATTTCAGTCATTATTCTAATAAAAATATGATTATAAAATTGTCAATGCAATATATAAATAAATATTTCTAAAAAGACTGATAGATATATATTATTCTGTCCAAAATTTTGAAATCGTTTCCCAAATGGTTTCCGACATAGTTTACGATACAAAAGTTCCTGTACAGATTCTTATATTGGGATTTTTGAAAGGGCAGCACAAATGATTTTGACATTATAATATTTATAATACAGCAGTATAATATATTGTTAAATTTAAAGTTTTAATTTTCTCTGAATCATCTGTGACTCAAGAGATTTTTTTCAATTTTGAATAATTAGTTTTACTTTTGAAACTTTGTTACAAATATATGTCACTTTTACGTAATATAAGAGATGATTCAGTTCATTCTGAAGAAGTGTCCTATTAAGATTCAAAAGTAAATGTGTTATTCATAGCTGGAGTGCGGAAAAATGAATTTACACGAAGAGTTCTTGAAGATAAATAATATCTTGGATTTAAGTTTTTCAACTCTGAAAGTTTAAGAGAGTGGTTTGAAAAATGTGTCTCATGTTCTCGTATGAAGCTACAATTTCCTCGAGTGAGACAAAAAAATAATAAAGAGACAGAATTTATTCTTAGCAACTGTCAAATGTATCGTAACCGCGAAACCTCAAAGCATAATATAACTTTGTAATTATTATAGATCTTTTACGTCCAAGCAATATTCAATAATTCAAAACAATGACACTTTTGGACGAGCAGTCAAATTTTATTAAAAATCCAACGTTTCGA
>WNHD01005578.1:0-10053 GCA_011057455.1 Ganaspis sp. Gsp50 | reverse complement strand
TGTGTTTCAAGTGATTTCTAGTGAGAATTGCACTTGAGAGCGCTCTTTTCAAACATTAAAACGAGCAAAACGATTTGTATGGAAGGCAGCCCGGGCTGCCTTGCATACAAATTATTTTTGATACTTTTTTCGATTCAAAAGCTATCAGAATGAATTTTTTCAACACAAAGCCCATTTTTTAGGTACACAAATGCATTAAAAGTGATTTGTAGTGAGAATTGCACTTGAGAGCGCTCTTTTCAAACTTTAAAACGAGCAAAACGATTTGTATGGAAGGCAGCCCTGGCTGCCCTACATAATAACATAAGTAACATAAAAATGTTTCTTGACTGACGTTAAGAAGATTTTACTCAACTAAATTAGGTAAATTTTACTTCAATTTTTCTCCGTGTACTCGTCAATCCCCACTCCTCTTTTTATTTTTGCGCCGAAGCAAGGAAGAGACTAGGCAACACGGTGTATATTATCATTTTAAAATTTTGTTAATGGAAGCCCTCGCCCGAATAACGATCTGTACCCCATTTGAAAGATTTTATAAGAGACATGAAAAACGAAAGTTTCAATTAAATTGATAGTAACAATATTCAAATTGGTGTTTACTACAAAGTATGTAATTAGAGTATGTGTTAGAAATGAAAAAGGAAGTAATTTGATTTAAAATTCTAGAAGAAATTAAAAAACAAAGAAGTTTTTTTTGTGCTGCTGATCCTCTATACAAACGAATGAGATAGTCAATTGTTTTACTCATTTGAGTTTAGGAAAATATGTTTGTTATGACATAAATGTCGGACTTGAAGTTTCTTTCTATATACATTAAACTTTTAAGTTTTTTTCTCTGATTGTGCTTTAGATCGTTATTCCAACTGAAGTACATGAGAAAATAATAATAAGTTTAACATTTTCTATTATTATTTCGACAATTTTGATCACTCAAACGTATTTGTCGATAGTAAATTTACATATTTTCGTTATAATTTCATTTTTGATAAAATTTGCCATAGATCGTTATTCGGGCGAGGTCTTCAATGAATAAATTAATTCTTTCAATAAAAGAATGAAATTGTCAATTATTGTATGTAATAATTGATATAATATGTATTATATATTATATATATTATATATTATTATGTATTATATATAATTAATATAATAATTGTATGTAAAATTTTTTTAATTTTTGAGGGTGTGGAAATTATTGTAAAAATTTTAGATTTAGTTTTTATTTATAAAAAGTTTAAAACATAAAATTGTTTAGTACTTTGCTGTACAGTAATTATTCCTACTTTCAAGCGTATAATACATCATCATATACAATATACAAACGCAGCATCACTTGCATAATCTTATCGAGTTAATATCACATCGAAAAATGTTACATTATTCGTTTAAATACTTTTGTTAACTTAGACGATTTTTAAAAAAAATTTACACTACATTTTTAGTGAGGTAGTTGGACGATGCTTCATGTACAATGTATAAACAATATTATTTGCTTAGGAAATTCTTGCAAATTGCAAAATTTTCGAAATCTCATACTATCTCTCTTATTTTCTCAGTTATCCATCACGCTCGTTTTTATCTTTTTTAAACTTGCCAAATTGTACTTCTCGCTGACCTGTAGTTTGAAAACTGGAAAACTAAACAAAAAGGTACACAGTTTAGATATTTCAAAGAAACAAAAAAATCTGCATCTTTCTATTTCTTCTTATATCTTCACTTCTAACAGGACAACGTAAAAAGAAGATAACAACATTAATGCATGAATTATTGTTATTATTATTATTCAATAACAAAATGGCAAAAAAAATACCAATCGAGTCAAAATGATTATTATTCATCGAGAATTAAAAAAGCATTAATAAAAAAATGAAGATTAGCATACAAAATAAAAATCAAGTGAACTTTCAAAACATCCCGTGTAGAAATTTCTCGATCAGGCTTAGCGTCACGCTTAAAAGGCTGGGCGCCCGATCAGTCCTAGCCGAGGCGCTTACTAGTTTTCCCTATCTAGAGCCATCTGGTCAGGCCCCAGTCAACATACGGTCTGAATTTCTCCACGGGATACGTCAGTTGTTTGTACACTATGCGAGGCTAAAAGAAGTTTCAATGCAAGCACATTTTTTGAAGAACAATTTGAAAATTACAAAAAAAAAAACAATTTTTCTTAGCAGTGGAAATTGTTTTTTTATCAGTCCGAGCTTTCTGACAGTTCAGCTTCTTTTAATACTTTTCTGCTTCGTTTTACATTTCGTTTTTTATTACAACTGGCATTTGTTCTCGATTTCTTAAGCACTTCTGCAGCATGCATTTTATTCTTCACTGCTTTTGCTCGAGCGACTTCTCTTTGAGGTATAAACTCTTCACTAATTTTGCTACCACTATTGCTACTTTCACCAAACAATTGATTATTTTTTGCAGAAGTTTCTTCTAATTTCTTTCCTTCTAATGGATTCGCTTCTTCCAAAACATTTCCAGAAATCTTTTCATTTCTTCCAGAATTTGCAACAACCAATTCTTCATCATTGCTTACTTTTTTCTTCCTACCGACAGTCTTTTTTTTACGTACAATATTTTTCTTGCTACTATTTTCTAATTCATCGCCTTCTTTTTCTTCTTCGTCTTCTTTTTCTTCTTCATCTTCTTCTCCTTCTTTTGTCGTTTTTCTTTCTATTTTTTCTGTCGTTTTTCTTTTTGTGTTTTCTTTTCTTTTTCCTTCTTTTTTTCCTTTTGCTTCTCGTTTTTTTTCCCTTCCTTCTTTTTCCTCGTCTTCTTCCATTTCTTCTATTGTTTCATAACTCAATTTCTTCACCGCCGACTGAATGCGTTTACTCAAGTTCTTTTCAATAACTTTCGGAACAATTCGAACTTGAAAATAAGAATCAATCCCCCTCTGCTTTCTCTCCGTCAACTTTTTCATCACCGGATTGATTATTTCTTCGAATTTGAGCGCAGTCCATCCAAATTTCCTCTTCACGTAATCAGACAAGAGATTTAAGTTGGGCCTCCCCCAGGAAAATTTCTCTTCGGATTCATCAATTGTAGGAGAAAGGTAAGCCTTCACGACAGCTTCGCTCGGAAAACTCTGTTCAATTTGTACATTTTTTAATTTATTCCGAAGACTAGTTCTGCCAGGTCCCGGAACTTTGCCGGATTTAACCCAGGCTGAAAAATTGATTAGTCCCTGAAGTAAATTTTCTCCTTCGGACGGAAAGGCAGCGAGAACTTCCATAGCTGTCACGGGACCTACTCCAGGTAAACCGGAAGTGTAATCGCTTCCAACTAATAGAGCGAGTTGAATCAATTGTTGCCTTGACAATTTAAAATGATGCTGAATGTCACACGATTGGAATTGTAAAACCTTTTTGTTATTGTTGAAAAAATTTTTATAAACGCACTTTCCACCGAATAACCAAATATCCGAATCGTCGGTTATTGTTCCGTCGGTGAGGTTTATTTGTTCTAAATACGCACACTGAGCTTCCGCTTCCATTGGAGCAACAATGTATGGAATTCCAAAAAGTTTGAGCAGTTCTTGCGCATCTGTTCGCATCTGGTCTGTAACGCTCAATGACTGTCTTTCCAATTTTTGTAATTTTTCATTCAACTCTTTCTGCTCGTCTTCCAATTCATTTTGCATCGAAATAAACTTTGAAGGACTCGACAATTCTGAAGAATCCATTGGTAGATTTTCATACTCGTTTGGTACATTTCCATACTCTTTTGGTACATTTCCATACTCTTTTGATACATTCTCATACTCTTTGGATACATTCTCATACTCTTTTGGTACATTTTCATACTCCATTGACACATTTTCATGCTCTTTTGATGTTCTATCTGCCCTTTTAGCCAACTCTTCGGAAATACTATTTATGAATGAAAAAATCGACGACTTTTCAAAACTATTTGCTTTCGAAACCGAAGAATCGTTTTTCAAACAATCATCAACTTCCATTTTGTTAGCATCTACTTTTTCGGAATTTGAATTTCCTGATTCTGGTATTTTTTCTTCTTTTTCTAAATTTAGTTTTGCAGATTCTGAGATATTTTTATCTTGTAATTTTTCTAATTTTTGAGATTCTGAAATTTCATTTTGAGAAAGTGTTTTATACACAATTTCTTCTGCTATTATTTCAGACGAGGATAGTTTTAATTTTTTCGTTTCTTTTGTGGCAAAAATATCAGCAAATAAATCATTTTCTAAATTTTCCTCGGGTTTGACTATGACATCAAAATTAATTGCAACTTGTCTTTGAGTGAAAATTGCTTCTGGAATGGGAACATCTTCTATTGTTACAAAATCAGAGTCAGAATCGCTGCTATCTGATATAATTTTTTGCACAGGAATAATTCTTTTTTTGTCCATTTTCTCGGAATTTTTACCTGAAAAACTAGACTCGTTTGCAAATTCATCATTTGAAATTTCTATGAATTCGGAATCAGAACTTGAATCTGAATTTTCTTCCTTATTTTTTTCCTTATTTTCATCTTTTTCTTTTTCTTTCTTTTCTTTTATTGTTTCTTTTCTCTTTTCTTCTATTTTCTCTTCTACTTCTTCTATTTTTTCGTGTCTTTTTGCTTCTTTTTCTTTTGTTTTTCCTTCTACTTTTCCTTCTAGATCTTCTTCTATATTTTCTTCTATTTTTTCTTCTATATTTTCTGCCCTCTTTTCTTTCCCCATTTCCTCTCTCGTTTTTTCTCCAACAGAGTCGATATTTTCTCCAACAGATTCGTTACTTTCTTCAACAACAAATCCTCCACTTATTTCTCCATCTTTATTGACACAAGAACTTTCTAGCTCACTCAACGAATAATCGGATTTTCCCCTTTTCTTAAGCCTCTTCGAAATTTTATCTTTTTGTCGTTTTTGGATTATTTTACTAGCCCTGGAGGATTTAGATTTACTTTTTTTATTCTGCTTTACAAAAGCAAGTATCTGATCTTCAGTTAAACAACTGTTTTCTAGCATATATTTTTTTACCATCTCCATCGTGTCATTGCTTCGAATATTCTTGGTAGACTGTGGTTTGAAAATCTCAACACCGTCTGAGTCCCAGTCATCGTCGAAATTATACTCAAACATATTTTCAGTCATAAGCAATCCTTCTTCAGAATCTGCGCAACTTGAAGAAACAGAAATCCGCCGAACAGAAGTGAAAGTATCATTTGAATTCGAATCATTGTCACTTTTAGTCACTTTCAAAGAAACGCTTTCAATAGTTTTCTGTTGAGAATTATTATCTGCAAATGTAAAAATTGCCAGTTTGAAAAGAAGGAAATTACGAATTTTATAATGAATCATTCAATTTCATTCAATTTTCAATTGAATTGAGTTTCATTGAGTTTCATTCAATTGACAACTGTAAAGGTAAAAAAATAAAGTAAAATAAAAAATAAAACAAAAACTAAAATCAAAATAAAACTAATAAAGCTAATAATAAAAGAAAATAAAACCAACGAATAGAAACTGGAACAAAAAATAAAACCAAAGCAAAAAAAATTAAAAGAAAAGACAAAAAATAAAAAAAAGACAGAAAATATAACTGAAAACAAATTGAATAAAATATACAGCAGCAATTAAACAAACTGACCCAAAAATTTTCTGCTTAAAAATTTACAATATTTCAGGAATTATCGTTGATTAAAGTTGATCATTCGGGCGCGAGCCGAGCGTTTTGACAATCATAACGGCGGCGCGGCGCACGTGAGTAACCAACTTTAATTCACGATAACTTCTGAACGGTTAAACATTTTTCTAAGTGGAAAAAGAACTTTTGATTCATTCTTTTGTTTTATTTATAGTTTTAAGTTTTTTTATATTTCAATTTTGCTTTAGAGCGGGGCACTCTTTATATTACGTATGTTAAAATACATTAAGCTTTATTACCAACGATAAAAGTATGTTATACAAATGTTTAGACATAAAAAAGATAATTACCAGTCGCGTAAATAACTCTGCTTGTACTGTCAGACGCAATTCTAAACGCACGATCGTCATGACCCATTGTTTCTATACCTTGTTCGGTCAAAAGTTTATCCAATTCTTCCAAGGTCAAATTTTTACTACCACCAATTTCTTTTTCCGCAACTTCTAAAGATTCTTGCACGTATCTCCGCTTCAACAACCGTTTCATTTGGAATTCCGAAAAATCATTCAATACCTGAAAATGATAAAATTTAATATTCTTGATTTTGCAGAGTACCAAACGAGATTGTACTAATGGTTTCTGCAGAGTGCGAAAAGGTTAATTTATTTCGTAAATCGTCATGATAATAATAATGATGATGATGATAATAATAATAAAAATAATAATAATAATAATAAAAAGGAGAGAACAATGAAGAAAAAGAAGAACAATGAAAATAAGAATAATATTAGTAATAACAAATATAACGCGCGCTCCGAAGAAGAGGACCTTAGAAGGAAAAAATTGTAGGTTATGTTTGAATTGCAAAAAATTAAAAATGAATCTTTAATCGAGTTAAAACTATCATCAAACATAACCTATAACCGTTTGCTTCTAAGGTCCCTTTCTTCGGATCGTGACAAAAATAATAATGATAATAATAATAAGAAAGAGAAGAACAACAGTTAGTATAATAATATTAATAATAATAAATAATGTTTTATGATTATAAATCTAGATCGTAATTTAAACCTACTTTCGGCATTTCATGAAGACGTCCCCAAGAATTTTGTTTCCTAGTCTCTTTGAGATCAGTGAGGATGTCATATCGGACATCAGCAGGTAAATTTTTGAACTCGTCGTTATCTACATTAACGTGATGAATATTTCCAATCCATTTGGATTGTTTGGTGGGACTGGATTCCTCGGAGGAATCATAATCAGATTGGTAATTAAAATCATCATTAGACAACTGACTTGCACTAGTGCTGGGTTGTTGAGGTAATACGTACAAGTCATTAATTTTAGATGATCTAAAAGATATTTTAGAAGCATCTTTTGATGGACTGCTTTCTCCAGTTGCAAGTTTTTTATCAAGAACATTTTTCACAGCAGAACGTTTTATCAAGTTATTTATCAAGTCGTTCTTTAACTTTTGAGCCTTACTAACTACAATCGATTTTTGCTTCCTGCGGGAGGCCTGCAAATACAAAGGAATAAAGAGGCAAAGTTCTCACTACCTGATTCCCACACAGTGCTAATTACGTACACACAATATTATAATCAAGATAAAAGAATCGCTTCTGTTAAGTACGAATGTTTTAGGTTCTATTGCCTTTTAAATGCTACTTAAAAATTCCTAAAATAAAAATAATGCTTCAAGTCACGTGCAATTATGTATTGTATATTTTATTATCTACTATATATTTTATACTATTTTACTATCTACTATATATTTTACACTATTTTATTACCTACTATATATTTTACACTATTTTATTACCTATTATACTTTATCATAAAAATTATAGTGCAATATATATTTTAAATAATTTTATCTGTCTTTCAAATCTTTCTTTAAGGGTATGTGATGAAAAATGACGTCATCAGTCACGTGACCATTGAAAAATGGTTAAAGAGGGTGGTGACTGAAACATAACCTCAAAACTAAGAAATTAGTTTTAAACGCAAACAAAAACATAATCAAAATTAATTTTAAATCATTTTTGTAGATCTACTAAGAAACTAGATCTTCCAAAGTCATTTATTTATTTACCCACACAGCACCTTAACTTGTATCAACATTGCCAATCTTTCCTCAAGTTTCGTCAACTTCCAGCAAATTTTCTGCAAGTTTAGAAACTTGAGGAAAAGTTGGCAATGTTTAGGTGCTATGGGGGTGATCTTGATTATTTTTTTGTTTGCGTTTAAAACCATTTTTTTAGTTTTGAGGTTATATTACGGCCATCACCGTCCTTAAAATAATGAATAATTTTCTGAAAATTTGTAGCCATTTATAAATAATCATATTGCGTGCTCTCTCTGGTTTTTGAGTTTTTAAAAAATCAAACAAAATATTGAAGAATTATTTTTTCATAAAAATAAAACTGAATTAGATAGACCTGATGATTATAAATGCCTACCAATTTTCAGAAAGATATATTCATTATTTTAAAAAAATAAAATGGAGTGACTACTGGTCACGTGACTGCTGATGTCATTTTCTATTACATGCCTTTAATACAAAATACAGGAAATGAGGATTGGAAAGAAATAGAAGATGAAAAATCTTACAATGGTATTCTTCTTTAGAAGCGGAACACCTCCATCAAAAACAAAGACAGGTTTTATTCTAAAATACAAAAGTTTGCAAATTCTATTAAAAAGTCCTAGGAGATGTGCATTTGGAACAGAATCACCTCTTCGATCCTGATAGCCTTGTAAAACTTGATGAATCCATATTGAAACATCTGAAAATCAAATTTTTGTAATAACACTTTAAAATTTCAAATAAGATCGTTTCTCATTTAGGGATTTTTTGGTTATGTTGGACAACATGGATCCTAGTAACATTCTAGTTATTCTTTTGGTAACACATCCAACATCGATTACAAAAGGCACTAAATTCAAATTTTTTAGAATAAATATTTTATTAATTAAAAACTACCTTATTGTCAAATTACCCCAGGTATTGTCAAATTACCCCAAGTATTGTCAAATTACCCCAGTTTTCGGCACTAGATTTATAATTTTTTCAAAGTGTTTTCTATACTGTTCTCATGACGCATTATGCGTACATTTATGCGTACATGAGTAACTTTACATCATCATATTTATATACTTACACTACTATCTAACACTCACTGGAATTTTATTAAATTCTTTTAATTATTAACAGAAATTAATAAAATCATTTTATTGAGAAGAGGAAATGAGACTGAGTCGTCTGGGTAGCTTCTTTTTTAAGATTGTAATTCCTACTATCTAGAGCTGAATCAGAGAAGTCTCGCTGATTTATTTATTATTAGTACATTCTAGGCAGAAATTATTTTTGTCCACTTATAGAGCTCTGTCTTATTGAAAATCTTTTTTGATGATGAATCATTGCTTATATAAACGTACATAATTGTAAATTATGGCGTTACTTAACTATAATATTAATAGGTCATGTTTCTTTTTCTCAATATTGTTTCATTAACAAATAATAATTATATAAATACCAATTGCTAAAACTTTTCCTTCTAAAGTTTCAACTGGAACAGGTTTTCCTGTTGGATCCAACAGTTTCCATAAGCCTAATACACCCATAGTTTAATAAATTCTGAAATAATAAACAATTGAAAGAAATTGAAACAATAGATTTTAATTACTATACAATTCAGTCTAACTTAATTTATTTTTATTTATTTAATTCTAAAAGTTACAGGTTAGAAAAGAAAGAAATTAATTATAAAAACCCAAGTACGAGAGTCAACACGGTCCAGTACTGCGCTAATGTTTGCATCATCAGTGCCAACATTCGTCTGCCAATACTGTGCTATTATTTGGGGGCCATACTTAAACAATGTAACGCTTCATGAGGGGCGGGGGGGTCAAGCTATTTCTTACATTCAACAAAGAAATAGCGCTAATATATTCAATATTTTGTTACATGGAGGAAGGAGGGGGCTTTGGAATTCCTAAAAAAAGCGATACATAATTTAAGTATGATCCCTTGTTATAATTCATTTGAATCAATTAAATTAATGCAAGTTAATTAATTTTAAATTGATTAATTTACTAATTAATTAAACAGAAAAAAATATTAAATATGTTTTTGTAATTAATAAGTAACAAATAAGGTAATAACTAAAATTTATTTATATTTGTATGTTTATAATTTTTTATTGTTTGTTTCGATTTATTTATTTAGAATTTTTATATATTTATAATTCTTCATTGTCTGTTTCGCCCAGTAAAAAATGTTTTATTGGAACTCTGCGATTAGTGATTGGAACTTAGCAAGTTCCAATTATGGAAGTGCTATTTCTGCAATTGGAACTTGAAATTCCAATAAACGTTATGCATTTTGTCTTAAAAATGACAAAAATAACAATTTTAACAGCATAAAAATGTAGTATGCAAATAATTTTTTTTATAACAATAC
>WNHD01005577.1:0-10928 GCA_011057455.1 Ganaspis sp. Gsp50 | reverse complement strand
TATCACGTCAATATCACTGTAACATCAACCGGTAATATTACAAATCTTACCAATTGATATCACCGTGATATTCCTGTAAGATCGCGTGCTGCTTGGGAAGTTTCTTTTCAATTATCTGCAATCAAAAAAGTCTGTTTTGATAATTTACAAAGAACCTGTTCAAGAAAATCTGTTTTCGATTGAAGAGAATTAAAAAGGTAAGACGTTAAAATTATCAACAAACATAACCTGCAATTTTTTTCCACCTAAGGTCGCTTTCTTCAGAGCACGTAGACTACTTTTTGTCAACGAATCAGCTGAATTGCGAATATTTTCTAATCGTTTAAAACTATCTCGATTATTTCAAAATCGTTTAAAATTTTGAAACATATTTCTTTGCGATGTACATAAGTCCTCGAATTAAGTAACTACAACTTTCCACTTCACTAATCACAGGTTTTTCTACTCGTCACATTAACTTTTTTGCTCAGCTATAAAAAGATGTCTAACTTTTAACTCCATTTGTTCAATTACCCTCTCAGTTTATTTAAAAGTATGAAATTGATATAAAAAATATTAAATTGATGAAGATTTTGTAATCAATTTGATACTTTTTTGTATCAAGTTGATACTTTCAAAAAAACTGTGCTATCACTTCTCATATTTTCAGCTCTACATTTTTTATCTCAATAGCAAATAAAGCACACAATAAATATAATATATTATAATAAAATATATAATAAAATAATATTCATCAAATAATTCTGCATGATTTACTAATATGAATGTTTATCTACAAGAATCTACACCGACGATAATTTTTTTCTACTCCTTTCTTAAAAAATAACTAAATTCTAAACACTGTAAAAACAAGTGTCTCAATTTAAGATGTTTTGTTTTGTCCTCACTTTTGAAACGTTTGACGTGTTTTTTGACATTAAACGTTTCAAAAGTGGGGACAAAACATCTTAAATTGAGACACTTGTTTTTACAGGGCAGTCAAAAAAAGATAGGCCTTTTCGACTTGGGATAATAATAATCGATTCGATATATCGGATAATTATCGTTACACTGAAAATAATTATAAATGATGTGTAAAAAGGATTGTTGTAAAACATATACGTATTTGTGTACGTCCGCATGAAAAGGTCCCACTTTGTCGGTTTTAGTTTAGGAGATATTTTCTAAAAAAAAATCAAATTTTCAATTTTTTTTTTATTGCTGAAAAACAAAACATAAAATGTGCTCTTTTGAATCATATATTTATTATAACTTTGTCGTAATTAAAAAGACGTTAAAATCTTCTTTTTATTTTTTAATTAACATGGGAGCTAATAGAAAACTTGAACTTTAAACTTGTTTTTCTCGAAATTAGGTTTTTGACACTTCCAACTTCGAACCCATGCAACTTGGCGAATTTGTCATCCAGAGGGGTCTAAGACCTCTCAAAATGTTCTAAATTTAATCAAGAATATGCTCATATAGATAAGTCCAATAGTGCCAAAGCGGGCACTTTTTATGCGGACGTACACATTTGAGAAACATATTTGAAACATTTGAAAAACACATTTGAAACATTTGAAAAGCACATTTGAAAGCAAATTTGAAAATAATTATAATTATCGATTGATGAACTAATCGTATGAATTGTTGAAAGCCGAGAAACAAACTTTTCTCAAGTATGAGAAATTAGTTGAAGGAAGCGGTGCCGTTGTGTTTGGGCCATGATGATGCAGATTTTGCAGTGACCTTGCAAGCAAGTCCGCAAACGGGCTATTCTGCCGGCAAAACACGTCAGGCCAAAAAGGTATTACACTTTCATGGTATAGAACTTAAAGTAAGTGTATAAAAGCAATTCGTGTGTGGCCCGGAGATGGTCGGTTCTTCACCTCGCGAACGAGAAGTCGGTTCCCTTTGATGTTCTGCCTAGCGCCTCAACTTCTCTTTGAAGAGGGGGTAACTTTCATCCGATCATTCTGAACCCTTTCCTTGTGTTTTTTAACCCCACCACCAGTCATTCTCGTCTCGTTTTCTCCCCTGTTTATTCAATATAGCCTTATACAACCAGTAATGATGAAGACCTCACGGTATCGACGTCTACTAACTTTGGCTTATGAATATTTGACAAGAACTGGACATGCTAGCCTCGAGCTTGTGAATGGAGTAATTCAACCCATTTATGGAAATTTAATGACGGATATTACACACTTTTATAACGAACTTTTACGTATGATCTAATGATCCAATTATTGCAAGATAATGTCACATTGGAGGAAATTGTCAATAAAGAATACTTACTATGTTATTGAGGGTTAGTTTTACGTCTCGTGTTTTACTTCACGTAGGCATTACTTCTTTCTAAAAAAGTTATTGTTTTTCTGTCTGCGGCTTTTCTTCGATTTTAACAATACGTTAGAATTTTCTAAAGTGTATTTTGCACTATTTTCTTCGATTGCGTGTTATCGTTTAATTGAAGTTGTTATGGGAGCTAATCTTATTGGAAGTCATTATGTATCTTCTATTTGGAATTATTTTTCTATTGAAAGCTATTTTATTATATAGAAGTTATTCATCTATTGTGGAAGTTATTTTTCTGTAGAAAGTTATTGCTTTATTGGAAGCTATTTTTTTTAAAGTCATTCTTCTCATGGAAGTTATTCTTATAATAGAAGTTTTTCTTCTATAATAGAAAAGTAATATATTATTCTAATAGAAGTTATTCTTCGAATAGAAAAGTTATTCTTCTAATAGATGTTATTTTGAATAGAAAAGTTATTCTTCTAATCGAAGTTATACTCTTCTAATAGAGTTTATTTTTGTAATAGAGAAGTTATTCTTCTACTGAGAGATAATCTTCTATTTGAAGCTGTTGCTCTATATATACAAAGTTATTTTTCCATTGGAAGCTATACTTTTTTTAATGATAGTTATCCTTCTATGTAATAGAATTGTTGTATTCCTTTACTGAAAAGTATTCCTTGTTCTTTTCAATTCGTTAAATTGAAAAAAAATTGGTTGAAATCAGAAAGAAAATTTGTTTAAGGAAAAAAAATTGGTTGAGATGAGAAAGAAAATTAGTTTAAGGAAAAAAAATTGGTTGAAATGAGAAAGAAAATTGATTTAAGGAAAAAAAATTGGTTGAAATGAAAAAGAAAATTGCTTAAAGGGGGAAAACATTGGTTGAAATGAGACAGAAAATTGATTGAAGGGAAGAAGAAAATTTGTTGAAACGAAAATTAGATGAAATTAATTAAAAAACGAAAATTACAATCACCACGTAAGTAATAATGAATAAAAAACAAGGACCTGCGACTCCAGGCAAAAACATACGACTCTAATGAAAAACTCATGACTTTAAGAGACTAATAAGAAATCAATTAAGCAATTGCGAGAGCGTCAATATGAAAGCATGATATTGTGTTCGATATATAGATGCGTGCACGTGGCATACGAATGGAGAAAAATCTTGAAGAACTTATCACGCGGAGAATAATTGGAAGATGATAGGCTACGTCGGCTTGGAGTGAGCAGGGTAATTGCTTGTGTAATTCTTAATTTCACGTTACGCCGCCATTCCAAAACTATTATACTGATGCGATCGTATCTCGCATTAGGTTATGTAGCAATGCAGGATAGACGAATGTTAATATTGATGCGCTTCGTTACTTACAAACACATATGTGCTAATTAATTTGTAAGCGCAGAGATTATAATTCTCCGTTGTTTCCGCATTTATTCAGAAAAGGGTTTTATCATAATTCATAGGTGTGAACATGAACTTTTATACACCGTAATTCTCTTTCTCTTGTCTTCTTTACTACATTTCTGATGTATGTGCGTTTTCATAGCGCTATGATCTGATAAAAAAGGTTTTTATATACGGTTTTACTGATGATCATCACTGATGATAATAAATAGTGTTGATGACAATTAATTGATGAAAATTAATTATCTGAACATATTTCCATGTATTTCCTCGCTATTTCGTTGCTTGAAGTTGAAATATCTCCGATCGTCATTTTTCGATGTACGCCCTTGTTGCACCCAATGCTTCAATTATTGAATTATTTTTACAAAGCCTTGAAATATTGTTGCTAGATTCTTAATATTATTTTTTTTTTAAAAAATGAGTGAAAAGCTTGAATTCAATGTAAGTATGCATTCTTATTTATAACTTCATATGGTGAAGCGACGGAAACTTGACATTTTCTGTTGATGGGTTTGGCGTAATGTTTTTTCAACTCAAACTTTTTTCAAAACATTTCAAAACTAATAATAATTATTATTTGTCTCGAATAACCGCTTACTTGACTATTGTCCATTAAATCAAAATACATATAGTATAGAACCTGTACAAAATGTTATGTAACATTTAAAACGAAAATGGAAAGTTTTATTTTTAAAATACATTCTTGTAAATTTCACACATTATTGTGCTTTAAATTAAAAATACATTTCTGTGAAATCTAATACACTTTTGTTATAAATTCCAAACACGTGCGATGGAACATACATTACTTTTACATTTATACGTTTTTCATTTTACATTTTAATTTTACATTTTTGTATAAAATTTCAAACCTTTTGTATGAAAGTTAAAATAGTTTTGTATGTAATTTAAAACATTTTTGTATATAATTTAAAATATTTTTGTACGTGGAGTTTAAAACATTTCTGTATGGAATTTAAAATATTTTTGCTTGGAACAAAAGACATTTTTCAGAATTCAAAGTATTGTCAATATTCTGAGAAACTTGTAAATAACAATAATTACAATATTTTACAAGTTTATGTAGAACAGATGAAATTCGTTAAACATAAGCGACAATGGAAACCGCGAACTGATGATGAGCCGACCAACTTGAAACATGGTAAACAGCGATGAACCGCTGCCATTCTAATGACATTTTCTAATCTCGATTGCTCATCAACGTCTATAGAATTGACGCTTCGCTCAATTCCTCGGTGAAAGACAAGAAACGTTTCTGAAATAGTACGCGAGAAAATAAGAGAGAATGTAATCGACACGACGTCGCTATAGTATTTTTTTTCATTTTCTTTTTTTCAAAGAATTAATTGCACTGCAGACTTGTGTTTTTCCGCTATTAAAATGATATTCGCGCTTCAAGTGTGTAATTATCATGGGGGAAGTATTATTATAGAGCCAAAAGAAGAGGAAATTTTCAGAGAATCAAGAGCTGAGGATTCGTTGATTGACTCGCATGAATTCACACTAACTTGCGTAGGTTCATTTACCTGCAGGTGGATTCTGTAAAGATTCATTACATGAGAAGAGCGCGCGTGGCTTCAAGCACCGTAATCGTATAATACGGTAGCGGAACGTTTTAATTACTTGGTTCTAACTTCTTCCAAACATAAAGAAATAAAAGGACCAAAGAGATTCATTCTCTCGCTATCAGGAAACTTGATTATATTTTTAAATTATTTCTATTCAATCAGCTGCTGTTTGATTCTACTGAAAAAAGTCGGTTTCACTTAAGAAGCGAAGCTTTTCTTCCACACCTTGTAAAAAGGAAAAAGAATTGAATACTATTTCGAATTGATGATTTCATGGAGCCAATAAAAGGGGCTGACAAAAACAAATGACGGAAGCCAATCAATGCGGTGATTATACTTCACGAAAGTGGTTTTTTTCGGTTGGTAAAATTTTACTCGAAAATTTTGGCCAGTGAAAAAAATTAACAATAAGAAAGTAAAATGGAAAAGTGAAGAAGAGATCGAAAGAAAATATTAAAAGAAGAGATCGAAATAAAATATTGAAAGAAGAGATCGAAAGAAAATATCGAAAGAAGAGATCAAAAGAAGAGATTGAAAAAACGATTGAAAGAAGAATCGATAAGGAAGTAAAGAAGAGATGAAAAAGTAAACAAGTTTAGAAGCGGTGGAAAAGTGTGAAGGAGCAATTAAACATGTACAAGAATAATGACAATGAAGAAAAAATAATTAAAAACACAAACAAATAATGTTAATGAAGAAGAAATAATGACAACAGAAAGAAGTTATGAAAAAGTAGAAATAATTAAAATGAAGAAATGATAACAAATCAAGAATAAATATAACGAGAAATAATAAACAATAAAAGAAAATGGAAAATAGAAAATAGAAAAGAAATAATGGATAGTGGAGAATAAGAAATAAAAATGGTGAAGGAAACAAAAAAATTGTTATCCATAATAATAGATTAACAATTTTTAATGCTTAATCTGATAGAAGAGTTATAATGTAGTCATATCATTTGTAGTGAAATGAAGAATCAATACTAATTTTGTGGTAATTCCACTCTGATTTTCAATTCATGTTGAGAACAGCAATTTTCTTGCTTTCGATTCCGACGAATCAGGATTCTATTTGCACTTGAAATTTCATTGGGCTTTGTCACGAAACGGGTATCAAGTCCAATCGTTCTTGAACGTCTAGAAATTTTATTGGCTGGAGTTACGAATAACGAGTAAACCTGAATCGATCTTTCTCCATTTTCTTCTTAAACAGTTTCTTATCTAATTTCAAGTTAACTCACTTCTCTGAATCCCAAGACTACTTCAAATATTATTTGAAAGAATTCTCCAAATTAAAAATAATGTTTCAAATGTGAAGCATTATTCTAAATTCGAACCATATTTTAAATTCGAAACATTTTAAATTTGCAACATTTCATATTAAAAATATTATCCCTATTTTGAATTTTTATTTCATTTGCAAAATATTCAATATTCGAAACAACATTCGAAGTTCGAAACATTATTTAAAACTCGAAACACTATTCGAAATTCGCAACATTATACAAAATATTGTTCTACAAAAATTTGTAAAATTGTTATTTAAAAAACATTTTCGGAATACCATTATACATTATTCTGAATAATGTGAACACTATAAATGCGTTTCCATTTTGAAATATAATATTAACCTGTGCCTATGAGGTTTAATCGGCATGAAATAAAAATGTGTGGCGTTTGCCTTAACGTGTGAAAAATACTGCTTGAAACCCTTAAATTTTAACAGACAGCTTTTTCTTCAGCCCCTTTTCCAACAGACATTTTGAGGCGGTAGTAGACACTATATATCCTAAATAATATGTTCTTATTGTACAGATGTGTTATGCAGAAGACAGTCTATACTCTATAGATAAGGAGGCTAACAACCCTAGTTGTATATCATGCTTCATAGCACGCTATAGTCAAGATGGCCGACAACATGAGACATCAAATATTCAAGAAATCGAGCGTGTCGGTTTGCAAAAACTCCGCCCTCTTCAATGGATAAATTCAGAACACCTTCTATCTATTCTTTAAACCATTTTTTACACGAGTCTATTATTTGCTGTTCGCACACTTGCTCCTACACAAAAAAAACTTTTATAGAATCAACGAGGGAACTTACAATTAATAATTTTATGTATTCTGAATTATATCCTAAAGGGTAGAGTTTTATTAACCAGTTTGATTCACATACTGTTTTTCAGATACAATTTTTCAAATACAATTTATGAAACACAATGTTTCAGGCTCAATTTTCCAAAGACAATTTTTCAAATAGTTTTTCAAACACAATTTTTAAATAGTTTTTCAAATACAATTTTTAAATAGTTTTTCAAATACAATTTTTCAAATTCAATTTTTCAAGCACAATTTTTCGAGTTCGACTTTTCAAACGCAATTTTTCAAATACAATTTTTTGGTGTGAATTATAATACTTTTTTGACAAGATAAAAATTAAAAGGTGCATTATTTGTTGTACAAGGAAAAGGAATTCACAATTGAGAAAATTATTTTTATTATTTATGAAATGATTCCCTGAGTTTGCTATTAATTTATTTACAAAATGTTTCAAAGGATACGAAAAATCATAAACAGCGTTTTATTGACGAAAAACATTCATTCGTAACAAAACTTTGAAAATTAGCTCTGCTGTACGTCGCGCATAACTCGATTTCTACTACTGATTTTTCAATGACTAACACTCTGGAGCAAACTGTGGATCTGTATCGTACGTTACCAGTAACTTTTTCAAAATATTGTCAATAATGCATTTTAGCTACCTACTTATTTTAACTATATGTATTTACCAATCCTATATAGGTTTACTACCTTCTTGTAAGCAACTGATAGAAAATTGAAAAGCATACCTTAAAATACTTTCTCAATTTGCAACGAGAAAATTATGGATCATGCATTATTGAAATGCTGGTCAAGCTTACCCACATCTTTCATACATTGTCCACATTGAAAATTATCCCCTTCATACAAAGTTGATGCGAAAATAAAAATTACATACAATTTTACGTAAAAAATGATATAAATTTAAAGTACGTTAACCGTACTTTTCTAGTAATTAGAATATACCATTACTGTTTCTCAATCCCTTTACACTCTTAATTTACTGTTTCCTTTAAACTTGCGGCTATATGTATGTAAATTATTAAAAAATTCCCTAAAAAACCATTCATCCTGCGGTTGTTGTTTGCGTGTGCCATATAGACAGCTGGTCCAAAAAATAAAATGAACTTACAGGTATATGTATATGTGTTCAGGTTCGTCCTATAAAACACCTTACTCCAATACATACGTGTTAGAAGAAGAGTATACGTACATCTAAACGTGTAGGGTGCGAACAAGGAACGATCTATTGGACCACCGGCAGGCGTTTTCGATGTTGGGTGAGAAAATAAGAATACGATGAAAGGGAAAAGAATTAGAGAGAAAATTGCTTTATTATATATACCACCTAGTGTGGTCATCCATCCGCTCAAAACCAAATGCAGTCATTTTGAATGAGTCGAAAATAAAAAGT
Organism: Ganaspis sp. Gsp50; assembly: GCA_011057455.1. Classification (NCBI taxonomy): domain Eukaryota; kingdom Metazoa; phylum Arthropoda; class Insecta; order Hymenoptera; family Figitidae; genus Ganaspis; species Ganaspis sp. Gsp50. Next base: position 2,138 of record WNHD01005577.1, on the reverse strand, counting down.
AATGCTCTATAATTTTTTTAAGTATTTCTATGCACGCGCCTTCAAATTTTTGTTCTGTACTTTTGTTTTGTAACTGCTTTTTAACGCGAGCTGAAAAGAGTTGCAAAGAAGTTCAAAAAGACTGAAAAAAGGTTTAAAAATGCGAATCCATAAAGTATGCAAAAAGATAAACAGGTTGCAAAAAGTAAAAAAAATGCAAAAAGATAAAAAAGAATGTCAAAGGATAATAAAATGAAACAATGCATCCCTATGAGGAAGCAAAAACAAAAAGGCAAAAGGGTCCAAGAAAATAAAAAAAAAAGCAAAAAGTGCAGAAACAAGTTGAAAACAAGGAAAAATGTTAAACAACTGAAAAGAAATAAAAACTAAACAGTTTAAGAAAATTAAAAAGGCAGTTGTTAAAAGAAAGCATAAACGAGCGTATTAAGAATGAATTACATTTAATTACAGCAGTGAATAAAATTTCATTAATTATACTGAATTTTCATTTAAATAATCAAGAGCAAGTGTTACGACTTGATAAAAAAGGAACCAACGATACATCGTTATTTATTGATGAACTGAATAAGAAAATATAGAATTGCAATTGAAATTGATTATCAGAAACCTTATAACTAATGAATAATGGACTTGTACAGTGGAACCTCCCATATTTATGATGGCAGAAACGTATCGGAATGGTAGTAAAAGGGTTGCAATTTCTTGAACCGGAAATTAAACAACATGCGACTATTATGTTATGACGAAGTAAAAGGTGGTGCTAATTGTCGATCCACCTACCATTACAATGTTTTTATTTTTCTACAATATTTTTATGCGTGCCTGCTTCATTAAATTAATAAACTGAGTAAAATACTCTACTTTGTGCATACAAAGTATATATATATAAAAAAAAGAAATTTTCTCACAAAAAAATTTCACAACGGTAAAATTCGCAGAAAAAGAAGAATAGGGAGAATTGCAGAAAAGATTGACATAATTTAATTATTAATTTGAATTGCTACTTAATTTGTCTGTGTAATTACTAATTTTTTGATACAAATTTGCAGTTGTGCTACATTGTTATAAATATGTGTGGATAATCAGTGCGTGTCAGTTGATTGAAGCAAAATATTCATTATTGAGGAAGTGAAGTAAATTGAATGATACGTTGTCATTCAATTGCAAGATTGAAAATTGTATTGCTAGATCTTGTGTGTTTAATTATTAAGCAGTGAATAGCTGCATGCTACATGAAACAAGAATAAATTGTTGTCAACAAGACGCCACTTGAAGAAATGTCTGAACGTGCTTTTTTTAATTCGAGGAAGTACTATTCATCCTGTTCTGTAATTTTAATAACCACATTCTACAGCCATTGGTTAACATGGCGGATGCACAGCCCTCCTCTTTCTGCATCAAAGTATCTTTTTTTTATCCTCCTCCTTCTCTTTCATCAACGAGTGATCAACAAGTGCACTTGTTGACAATTTTATACGCCTGAGTACGAATACTTATCTTCACTCCAACTACTTTAACACAATTAGTATAATTTATTTTTTCTAACATTTTTTCCAAGAAAACGAAGCATTTATTATGGTCTATTTCATATATAGTGTCTATTTTTATTCCCGTAAGGTTTCTGTCGTATTCCAAAACCTTCATGTGAAAAGTTTTAACATCCAAATGCAGATTAGCTTCTCCACTAGAAGTGGTTAAAATGATTGAAAATTAATAACTCGTTAAAACTAATAATAAACAAGTGGAAAATTATGTTTATTTCATAAACATTTTGCTTCCTCATAGAGAAATTTTTTTTGCAAAAAGGAACCTTCACGGAGAAAAAAAGTTAGCTGTTTTAGCTAACTCTTGGCTATTCTAGCTAAATGGGTTTGCTATTATATGGATAGCAAACTATTTTAGCTATAATAGCTAAGAATTAGCTAAAACAGCTAACATGTTTAGCTGTAACAACTAAATATTAGCTGTAGTAGCCAAAAGGTAGCTATCCATATAATAGCAAACTCATTTTTCTCAGTGTTGAACAGTTTTTAAAAAGGAACTATTATTAAAAAATGGTAATTTTAAAATTTATAATATTATAATTTGAATTTTATATGTCAAAAATATTCCAGAAGAAAACAATATTTCTATAAATT
>WNHD01005576.1:0-10054 GCA_011057455.1 Ganaspis sp. Gsp50 | reverse complement strand
AACTATCCTAAATTCGTTGCCTACTGACGGAACTCGAACGAGAGTTATTACAGCAGCTATTTCAACGTAAGTATGGAAATATATGTTGTCGAGTCCTGTGTTAAGGAAATATGATGGATTCTGGAAATGTTATGTTTATATTGATTTGAGATTTAGCTTCACCCCCCTGTTAGAAAATTTCCATGTCACAACAAAATCTATCGTTTTGTTCGGAAGTTATTGGAGATAGAAATTGCACCATTTATAAAAAATACATAGTAAGTGGTACCGTTGTCTAATATAATACAATATTGCATAAGAATTGTGAAGAGGAAGAGTACAGATACATTGAAATTAGTGAACTCTTTATAAAATTAGTGAATAGGAGATAAGATGTTCCATAATTTTTTAACTTAAAATCAAATTTTTTTTAGAGAATTACCGAACAAATACAAATACAAATACAAATACCTGAAGCCGAAGTATGAATAACATAGTGTTGGATGTGCCATCTGTATGAAAAATAAATTATTGTAATTACAAATGTAACAATAAGTGAATAGATATATAAATTATATGAAGGATATACAATCTAATATATTACATTCTCATCAAAAATGAGAGTGTATTTTATCTTCAAATTATGTCTTGAGCACTTATATTATATTGTTTTAATAAATTCTATATTAATGCACATTAGAAATTGTAATATTTCTTTCACATTCATGAAATTATCAATTAGAACAGCAGTATATGCATAGTCCCCAAATATTGAAGCAGAATAACCAAATATAAACTTTGGAATATTCGGGAAATATTTTTCCTTAGTATGACTTACCTATAGAAAGACTTAAAGGAGGTCAAATTGACCTAGAATATGTCTTGCTAAATCAAAAATAATTATCCTTGATTCAAGTATTTTTTTCTGTAAACAACTGTATACAATGTACTCGTGATAAAATCTTAAAGATTTTTATAATAAATCGAAAATATCATTAAAAGAAGTATAATTAAAAGGGTAATGTCACCTTGAGTGGACAGCCTGAAATATTTCTATGGTGTGATTGTCGAAATTTAAAATTAATCGCGGGAATATCAGTAACATCCTCAAAAATCATATGTTAATGTGTTTCGAGATGAGCAGACACATTCTTATGCACAATGGAGCAATTTGTCAAAACTAGCTGTCACAAATTTGCGAGTTATAATTTTAATCATTGTTACAGCTCTGAAAATATTGCGTAAATGGAGATTTTGAAGGTATTTAAAGATAGGTTTTTAAACATATTTTTTTCTGTTACTTTGGACATTAAAATTTATCGTCTAAAGTTGGTAAGCCACAATTATGATGATTAAAAAAATGGCATATGTTTCTCTCAAAAATAGTTTATTATCCTGAGTGGACCATCATTTGTAACTTTGAGTGAACCATGTATGTTTTTCATTATAAATGATAATTTATTATTTTGAAGATTATAAATTCACAATAGACTGGTTTCTAATTACCTTTTACATATTTAATAATATTTTTGTCAATTTATAAATATTATTTCAGTAATACTAATAAGGAAGAAAACGACACATTATCAAAAATAGAGAATATTGACATTAAGTTGAAACTTGCAGAATTATTGAAAGCGATCAAAAGCATTAAAATAGAGGAAAGATTAGTTACCAAAACGTTCAAAGACTTTTGCAATTATTTAGCTTTTATTGATTTTTTAAATTGTTTTTAATCAATGGTGGATGATCCACTCAAGGTTACATTTTTTTTCTTCCTCAAGAATGTGACTTTTCTCTCGAGACAGAAATGTCTTCCTGACCAATATTAAAATAAAACTCTCTTGCGGTAAATGTTGTCTAATCATATAAACTAAATATTGTTACAAAAAAGTACAAGTAATATGCTTCCACGAAAGATTTATTCGAACTTTTCCTTAGTTGGTCCATTCAAAGTGACACTACTCTAAGTAAATTTTTACTCTTGTTTCAAGAATTTCTTTCTCTTAGTTTCTATTCACTCTTTAAAATGACTTCGAGCAAAAATTTTTAATTATGTATAAAACGTTCTCAGCGATAGAACTATGGTTAAAGCTCGATCTTGACTTTCATCAAAATTGAACAGTATTTTTAGCATGAAACTATTCTGTGGAACTTATGCCTCTTTTTATATAATTATACAATGATATTTTGAACGTTTACGCTAAATGTCATAAGTGAGAAATACATTATAATTTCCATTAATTTTACAACAAATTCTCATAAATTATTTTATATATAATTACCATCATCGACTTATGCCATTCAGAAAAATGTGTATTTACATATATCTTATTACAATAAACTATACTTTATTGAGGAGAAACACATGGTGCAAAGAAAAAAATTTAACACTTCCACCGAGACCTCATTTTGTATGAATCAGTAGGACTTATATCAATATTATTTTTGAGTTTTTAAAGATTTACAATTTCAAAGTCTTAATTGACATAAATCAGAAACTTATAGAAAATTATTAATATTTATTAACATTTTACGTCATGCTTTTAACCCTTAGGTCCCTTGCAAAACTTATGCTTAAAAAATTTTGGTCATAAAATCAATACTTTACTACCCTAGTATGAACATGGCACAAACGAGAAATACGCCAATATACACATGAATTTTTTGCAAAAGAATGTTGATTTTTACAAGGGACTATCGGCTGGCACATCCGTTTTTTTTACATATTCACTTGTCTCTTTTGTATCTTTCGGTACCATGAAAGGCATTCGTGAGAAAGACGTGAACAACTTCTACTAATATTTTCCGGTCTATTATAACATTCACATAGTAAAAGTGAACGAAGATTTGGATTTCTTGAAAGTATTTAAGTGCGTCCATTCGAATACATAAATTGCATTTTTAGAATTTGGTACGTTTCAATTAAAACTTGTCCAGAAGAAAACTAAAAATTATAAATTAAAAATTGTCGATAATTTTGAAACTGCAAATGATAGGCTTTACGATGGAATAAACTTCATTTGATTTAACAAATAATTTCCTAGGTTTTTACCTGCTGGACCTATAGTGCTTCGATTTGCCCCACACGCACACCCCCTTACCATACTTCTTTTGAAATTGACTTGACTGAAAAAGAGAACTGTGAATAAATTATTACTCATTAATTTCTAACCTATTTTTTTACTATAGGTGCAGCGATCAAGGATTCAGAATTAGCAGTTGATTTGGTGCAAATTGAGGATAGGCATCGATGACTAATTGGTCGAGGCAAATGCTACGTATACATAAGAAGTTGAGTGAAGGACACTCGAAATTATAGACAAGTATGAATCAGCAACCAGCAAAAGATCTGAGAGAAAAATAAATCTGACTGATATTGGAACTGTCTTATCTGCCAAAACTTATATTCTAGCAACCAAGGTGGAAGAATCTACAGCTGAAAAATTTGGGAAGAACTGATAGCACTTCAAAGATACAAGATACAGTTTGCCAAGCAGTCAAGAATATTGATGTTATTAGAATTATATGAACAGGAACGTTTATAATTTCAGTAAAATAGAATATCAATTCTCCCAGTGACCCTTACATAAAGCATTCTTCAAGTTATTATTACCAATCAAAAATTGAACTTGTTTGAAATAAATTATCAGGATTTACTATTGAAAAAAATATTTCCTGTATGTAATTTTGAGATTTTAGAAAATTAACGAATAACTTTTGATACCCAGAACGTTATTTTGCTTTCCCTTTGAGAAAGCTTTTACTTCCTGTACATTTAAGTTTTTTTTTATACTCTTAATAAAAATTTATTTACATATGGGTTATTTTCACATAACTGCCGAATTTCATGATATATTCAAAAACAAATTTTTGTCGGAAAGAATTAAGCCTCTCAGGAACATCCGATGTAAATAAACCAAAGACTGTTTTAAAACTGAGATATGCGGTTATGCCTTCTCCCTAAAATCGTTTAAAGATATGCACAAATAACAAAATGTCCATGATTTAAACGAAAGAATGGATTTTCTTGGCTCATTTTTGGTCTACATCTGAAAAGAAAAAAATTTCCTAAAATTGGTTTTAGGCAGGATGCCTAATAACTTTTATAACAAACACAATTACCCAAATTTTTTTAAAATCGGTTAGATAGAATTCGATTAATCCTTTCAGCAAATATTAAAAACACCGTTTCAAGAGAAACGCGTTTAAAGAATGGGTATAAAAATCATTAACAGCGAAAAATTCACCTATCTTTATTTTACCCTATCTTTATTATATAATATTTTATGGAAAAACACTTAGTCTGGGGTCACCTCTTGGCAAATTTTATAGGGTATTCAACGATATGTTTAAAATTTACATAGGTATGCTAATGTTTAACTGATTTACCAGTATTTAAAAGCGGACATGTTTTCTACTGTAATACTACCGTAAATTGAAACAAAATTAAAGAACAAAATGTTTTTGGTATACACAGCAATAACAAAGTATAATATATACAGTATTATTTACATTAATTATATTTATATATACAAGTTTCCCTTAACTCTGGTTTGAAAGGTCCAGGTGAATACGAGCAATTCTAATTAAACTCGGCTACGGATGCAAGTTAGGAGTGAAGGAATGGGAACTTATAAAAAAGAACTGTGGGGTTTAAATGTTAAAAAATCCTAAAGGGTATACATCGAGAGATAATAAAAATAAAATAAAAAGATATTGAAACAACGACTTAGTGGTAAATTCTTAATTTTATATAGCATATGTTTTCTTTTTAAGTATATTTTTTGCAAGCCGCAAAATATTGAATATTTATGTGGAAATTACCCATATAAATGAGTCATATAATTGACTATGTGGATTTCCAACAACTTTGAAAACTTTTCATTGTAGAATATTTTTAATAAGAATAACTCACAGTTGATCCGTTAGAGCAAAGTTCGTATAGCTAATCGCTTTTTTAAAGTTAATTAAAAGAAACATTGAAAGCATATTAAATTTGCTGGTAAGCACAGCTAATGTTTCAAAAACAAGTAGTCTTGGATCCAAGAGGAGGTGGTCCAAGTGATTATAATTACCCCCTTTGAGGCCCTATGTTTTACACTAGAGAGAATGAGTTAATATTACAGTGTTATCTTTTTCTCTCTCATATATAAATTTCCCCAAAATACATATCTGGATCCACCTCACATTGAGGAAAATCGTAGCACTTTTAAAATAGTTGGTACATATTAATGAGAAAAATTGTATATGAAATTTTAATCTCTATAGATTAGAAGAAATTTCTAGACCAAGACCAAAAGAATGTTTTAACTTAAAAAAGTATTCTCAAAGTTAGAATTTTATAAGAGAAAATTTATTCTCCCGTTACGGACACAACATTCCTTGATAAAATTAATGCCCAAATCGACTCAACTTACGGATTCCTGTATGAAGATTACGAATTTAACATCTAACTTCATAAATCAAAATTGCGGATTCAAACTGGTGGACAAAAATATAAAAAAGTAGAAAATTAATTTCATTTCATAAAGATTTTAGCTTCCTTATGGAGAAAAAATTTGAATGTAAAAATTATGTTTGGAGATTATGCGTGTCAGAAAATAGAAACTTTCAACTTAGGAGGCTTTTTTTTCTTCGAGGTTTGGGAAAATGCATTAAACACCATAGGGGATCCGTGATTAACTCGTGTACTACCCCGTATGTGGGACTCCGTTGAGACTACCTCCTAAACCCGTCTCCTCCGACATCGGGTATTTGCCTTCCTGCGGAACTGCCTGCATGGCTCTAGACTTTACAGGAAGACAACCGGCTTGAACCTTGTATTGGGATCCCTCGTATAAACGCAGACCAGACCGTCCGGTCGCAAATCCGCCGAGTATCTGAGTTCCCGTCGGATCAACGACACGCCGGACTAAGATCCGCGACCCGTCGAGGGACCCCAAGGATTTCTTCCATTACCTATTCTTCCTTAACTGCGCCGAAGCGTCTCCTCGTGTTTTGCAGCTTCCAGAACTTTCCGAAAGACTGCGCACTTCTCGGAGCCCACGACGTGGTCACAGGCTACTCCTTAGAGTTCGCCGCACAAGAAGCAGCGAGATTCTTTTTTACTACACTTGGCAACGGTGTGGCCTGCTTCTGAGCATTTAAAGCATGCGGAGGTTCTGTCCACTCCGCTGCACTGTACTGCCTTGTGCCCGAAACCCAGGAACCGGTGACAGCTGATCACCGTAAAACGTTTCCTGACGCAGCAACTAAGGAAGCCGACCTTGACATGACCTAATGGTGCTCCTAAATTGCTGTTTCTCGGCGGATTAAGGTGACCACCGCTAACTTAATACCTCTTTTATTTGCTTCTAGCAGCTTTACTTTCCTGTTGGCTTTTGGCGTTTGGAGAACGCGCTCCAGAGCCACAACAACCTCTTTCTCCTCGGTGAGACTGTCCCAATCTCGGATTTCCAGAGTAACTTTCTGGTCATCACGAGACTGGACAGTCGCCATTCCTGCTACTGTCTCTGACACCTTTGCAGTAAAAATTTTCCGCTTTGAGCATCCTCCCAATGTAACAAGGAGGTCTCCTTTTTGCGTGGGCATAGCACCCACCTCCTCTGTCTAGCACAACACAGGCTTTACATCTGTCCTAAGTTTGCTGAGGACAGACGCATACGTCTAACCCTCAGCAACCTTGATGAGCACTGTTTTGGTATTTTGCATCGGTCTTTTCTTTGTAGTCCTTAGGACCTTTCTTTGAGCCGGCTCTTTCTCTGCTGGAACTTTTGGAACCTCTGCTTTTTCCGTAAAGTTTTAGCATTTTTTGTCCGCTCTCTAAAAGGCGGTCTATTGTCTTTTTTTCTTTTTTGGCTCTCCAAGAGGACTTTCCGAATATGTCGTACCTGGATGCTTTCTCGCCATTTATGCCGCAGTCTACGGCCGTCCTCTGTATCCTGCATACCCCTGTCGAACCTCTGGTACAATTTATCTGCCTCACCGTGCTTGGCATGGGCCGTCTCCACCCAGCCTCTTACATGTTTTAAACCGTCCTTTATGATCATCGAAACGTTTGTCTGTTTCTCACAGGCCTCAAGCATCTCTTCCACCTGCAGTTTGATTCTTCCGATGAGCTCTTCCTCTTCTTTTCGCAATGCAATACTGCGCTCTCTGTCTTCGTTGCAACTATCTAAATCTTTTGCAGTTGCATTACTGACGACCCATCGCTTACTTGCCAAACTAACAAGACTGGTTAAGCTCGCTGACCTAGATGGCGGTTTGTCCTCTACCAACAGCTTTGGTGGCCTTAAAAGCTGACGCTTTTCTTCTCTTGGGGCATTGGATGCTCCGGGGGCCAAGAGGGCCACCCTCGGAGCACTGCGGTGAATGTATTTCGACGCCTGGGAGCCAGCTTGCTCACCCACAGCCGCCTGTACTGGGGTATCCCCACCTGCACCGTAAACTCAAACTCTTTACTCAAACTCATCATCATTTTTTTGGTTGATTTTTCGGGGAAACATCCCTATGTGGTTTTAATCCACGTAGGATATTTCATTTCATCGGTACCTCCTAATATCTAGGAGATATTCCCCTATCTGATCCCCGGGGACACGCCCGTTTCGCAGTGGGGCAAAAAATATGTCCGTGGACAAATGAGGATAGAGGTTAAACTTTTTATTTGTTACAAATGTTAAACTCGTAATTAATCAAATTATTTATATATTAAATAAATAATTTTTACTCGATTAACGCTACGCTCAATCAGAATTGACGATAAGTATTGTTTAAACAAATCTTAATTAACAAATGCACATTATTGTTGTTTTTGATAATATGAACTAGGCCTTTTTTTAATTTTCACTTATTTGTTATTTACTTTTTCTATTTCTTCGTCAAATTCGTCAATAAATAATAATCGACATTGTTATTAACAATTTTATGAACAATTTTTATACATAAAAAATCATAATTTAATTTAGGTAAGTTATGTTGTTATTTAATTAAAGGCAATTAAAAGGAAATAAAGGAATTGACCAAATTCTTTATTATTCAATATTTTTAAATTTTTTAATATTAGGCTTAATTAAAAATTGCGTTGTATTACTGATTTTCATATGAGAATTTATTTACAAATTTTAAAATTAATTATAAAAAAACAAGTAGAAAATTATATTCATTTCATAAAAATTTTGCTTCCTTATAGATGAATTTTTTAAAATAATCAACCTTTAACATTTTTTAATAATTCAAAAAATATAATTTATTTAAATTTAATTATAAAAATAATTTAAAATTTACATTCCATAAATAATTGAAAAATTACAATTTATCTATAAATTTCAGTTGAAAAGAATACTTTATGTGTTAGTCGATTCCTTTTCTACTAATAATCTACTCTATTTTGGTAAAATATAGACTTTTTTCAGATCAATCGATTCGTTTTTTAATGCAGAAATTTTTTTCAGAAGGAAATGTACATAAAAAATAATTATAAATATTAAAAGTTATATAATTAATAGAATTTTAAATGTCAGAAATAATGAAAAACTGTAATTTACTCCTCTAATTTTTGGTAAAATATAGACTTTATATTGTTCAATCGATTAGTTTTTTAATGCAAAAAATTTTTGCAAAGGGAACTGTTATGAAAAAATCAAAATTTTAAAAGTTATATTAAAAAAATGAAATTTTACAAGTCAAAAATTTTTGAAAATTGTCATTTACTTTATCAATTCTTGGTCAAATATAGACTTTATATAGGTCAATCGATTTGTCTCGACACAAAGAATATGATTCTTTTATCGATGAATTTAATTTTTTATTAGGGAAAAATTTCTATCTAAAAACCGTATTTTTTGAAGAAAAAACGATCTCATACACACACACACACACATCTGGACATTGGCTTAAAACTTCGTATTTATGCTTTTTTTATGAAATTGAGTTGATTTAGACTATTTTTAGAAAATCAAAATAGTCAGGATTACAATGCTTCCTCTATAAGGAAGCAAAAACAAAAATACAAAACAGAAATCAAATATTGCAAAAAAGCGAAGCTCGTACCATGAAAATCAGTAACACAACGCATTTGTTAATTAAGCTCAATATTAACAAATCTTAAAATTTTAAATAGAAAAGAATTTGGTACACTCCTGTATTTCCATTAAATTGTCTGTCATTAAATAACATCATTTACATAAATTAAATTCTAATTTTTTACGTATAAAAATTGTACATAAAATTGTTAATAACAATGTTGATTATTATTTATTGACGAATTTGACGAAGAAAGAAAAAAAAAATATTATAACAAATAAGTAACAAGTGGAAAATTCTGTTCATTTCATGAAAATTTTACTTCCTCGTGGAGAAATTTCTTTCGCAAAAAGGACCCTTGAACAGTTTTTAAGAAGAAACTATTTTTAAGAAATGACAATTTTAATATTTATAATATTAAAATTTTAATTTTACATGTCAAAACATTTCAGAAGAGAACAATATTTCTATAAATTTCTGTTAAAATACATATTTTATATACGTTAGTCGATTTGCTTTTTACTAATAAATATTTTCTTGAAGGAGCTACCATAAAAAAATGAAAATTTTATGAGTTATTGTAAGAAATGCAATTTTGAATTACAAAAATAATCAAATATTGTAATTTACTTTATCAATTCTTGGTAAAATATGTACCTTATATAAATCAATTGATTTATTTTTTAATGCGGACAATTTCTTCAAGAGAAACTGACATTAAAAAATCAAAATTTCAAAAGTTATATCATAGAATGTGATTTTAAACCATTAACGCCCAAGAGGACGCAAATCTCGCCTCAAATTTGAGCAAAATATATTGCATGAAAAAAAAATTTAAAAATTTTATGAAACACTGTTTATGACGTACAATTTATTGCTCTTTCAGATTCTGGAGTCGAAATTTGCTTAACCCTTAACGGCCACACGGGGTAAATCGTAAAGAAGCGTGATGTAGTCCAGTCAGCCTGTCCCAAAAAGGCTGTTTTTCGGCCAAAATTCTAGGGTGATGGAGACCAATGCGATTATATAGTGCGGGATGCCTAGATGAAAA
>WNHD01005575.1:0-12906 GCA_011057455.1 Ganaspis sp. Gsp50 | reverse complement strand
TATAATACTCAAATTGGGGTGCTTTTTCCTGGGGAATCCAATGCAAAAAGAATAATTCAAAAAAAAATTCCGGAACACAGTCAAATGTGCAAAATCGTAAAGTATGATTTTTTTTTCAAAGAATCAAACTTCATCTATACATTTTATGAAAATGCTAATTGACCCAGAGAAGTGTAGTGTTTGTAAAATACCTTAAAGTTTGTATTATCTTATCCCGAATCGAATGCAAAAAGAAAAATTCCAAAATAATTTCAGGAACATAGTCAAATTTGCAAAAACGGGAAACTTGATTTTTGTAATAGAAATTTCATAATCACAGCTACACAATTTTTTGAAATTCGAATTGATCCAGACGAGTGTCCCAAACGTTATAATACTCAAATTGGGGTGCTTTTTTCTGGGGAATCCAATGCAAAAAGAATAATTCAAGAAAAATTTCCGGAACACAGTCAAATTTGTAAAAACGTAAAGTATGATTTTTTTTTAAAAAAATCAAATTTTATGTACACATTTTATGAAATTGCTAATTGATCCAGAAAAGTGTAGTGTCTGGGAGGAACTCTTAAATTTGTTGTGTTTTATGCCGATTTAAATACAAAAAGAATAATTCAAAAAACGTTTCAGGAAAACTGTCAAATTTGCAAAAATGTGAGACATAATTTTTCATTAATAATATGTAAATTTTCATCTACAAAATTGTTGAAATTACTGATTTATGAAAATCTCTGATTTTCCCTGATTTGATTGACACATTTCATTTTCCCTGACATTTTCCTGACATCCCTGACTTGCGGGATATCCCTGATTTTTGCGTACCCAGTAGTAGAACATGTGTTAAAGAGGAGTTCTCTTGTGTTTTTACTTAACGAGGAGTAAAAGAGTCGCTAAAGAGGATTTATGAGTATTGAATTCAATTCGAAGTGTAAAAGAGGTGCTAAAGGCGCACAGTGTTATTGTCCAGTGAATTTTAACAAACATAAACAGCAAATGAATTTTAAATTATCCGGCATCTTTAATAAATCCTTGAATGGATCGAATGTTTATTAAAAACAAATAAATAATATAAGATAAATGTCTCGTGCACAATATAATCACAATTGAGGGTCCCCCATGCAATAAGGGGTTATCTTTGCTTTCCGTTGACTCCTGACCCTCCAAAAAATTACGCGCTTTTGTGTAAATGAAACAAATTCTATTTTCAACAGAAGGAATCAAATTATTATAATATCAATTTTTACGTAATTAAATCAAATTAAATATTAGTTACGTGAATAATTTACTATTTTTATTGTTGAATTATATTTAGTATTCACTTATCAAAATTTTATTTAAAATGTTTAATTTTTTTCAACATTTAATAGAAAACTATAGATAAAAAAATGAGAGCCAACTTTTGTCCCATCTGAAAAAAACAAACTCTATTGTTTGCTTATGGAGTTACTTAAGTTATATAACTTATTTAACGTTTATACTCAACTTCTTAGGCAGATTTTACTGAACTATTTAAGCAATTTTTACCTGACTCATAGAACTCAAGTTTTTAGGTACACTCTAAAGTTTTTGGAGTGAGGTCTCATTCCTAATAGAGTGGGGATTGGGTTACTCCGATTAAGAGTAAAAAATTGACTCCAAAAGAGTGAAATCTCTCTTTTACAGAATGAACAGTCACTCCTATTTTCAAGTGAATTTTCACTCCTTTTCAAAGAAGTTTTCTCTTCTTAAGAGTGAGATTTCACTCTTTTGGAGTGAATTTTCACTCTTCCAGCGGGGTGTCCCAATTCCCACTCCATTATGAATGATATCTCTCTGCAAGAAATTCACAGTGCAAATTCCACCTAAATGTGTAGATTTAATTTGAATTTTTCTCCGACCATACAATCAAAAATTAGATATTTTTGTCAACCCAAAATACTGCAATTGTACCTATCAACTTTTGCAATTTGTGTATTTTAATCACAGGACACTGATGCAAAACAAAGATAACCCACTAAAACCTCTCATTTTAAAAAATGACCAAATCAAAAATGGACATTTTGATGAAATTGAAAGTCAAGTCAAGACGAAATAAAAGAAAATAAATTACTCAAGTCTTTTAGACACGGGTGTTTTTATGTATGAGTTTTATTGACAAATCTTCAAAGGAACAGCCCCTGAATGTTATAGCTTGAAAAAGTTGTCTACGCTATTCTGTATTTGGGAAGGACAGGACGAGAGAAAGAAAAAAAGTGATAGGGAGGGTGGCCAAAGACAAAAGAAGTTTATTACGGGGTCGGTTGAGAAGTGCGTGGCGTCGTGTTGCATCGCGAATTCGGGGTGGAATGAGGGTTCGTAAAAGAGGGCACGGTGTGCAGTAAGCACCATCACTTGCACTGCATCATATGGGGACATTTTACTCGAATAGGTAGAAGCAAGAGGACGAGATTCAAAGGCCGGTTAAGAGAAAAGGAAAAAACGTGAAGAACGGGTCGGTAGGGGAGGATGCAGAGCTATTGTGCAAAAAAGAATTGGGCACTGCTTTTCTACCACGTGTATGCTTCTTTCCAAAAGGGGATCTCATTGCGTTCTTTCTCAAAGCACGGAATTATAGAGACGAATTTTCTATCCAGATCCCGCAAAATTTTTAAAAAATTAATAAATCCAAATTTTCGAAATTTAATATATCCGTTCAAAAATTACCTCTTTCTGAGAATCAGTCGTGTTTCATTTTACAGATCACAAATTTTGTGAAACCCGATAAGGTTGCTGGTGTCCAAAAGAAGGTTGAGTATTTTTTTTAACATAAAAAAGATATCGACAGTCTGGCAATTTTTGTTCTTCTTTTATTTCTGAATCACGGAAGAGTTTATCGGCTATACCTGACAATATACTTCTTCTCTTTCTAACTAACCAAACCTCCAGCTCTGGACATACAGACTGCAGTATTTCAATTGTACATTATTATATGTATGTTTTTAAATTTCTTTTTCTTTATTAAAAGAATTTCAATGTTTTGATAGAATTTCAATTTTTGAAAGAATTACAATTTAGGAAGAATTGCAATTTTTAAAAGAACTCGAATTTCCAAATAAACTTCAATTTTTAAAACACGGAATTACATACTGCAAAGAAACCTTTATTTTGAGGGTAGAATGAATTTTAGAGAAGAAAAATAATTAGACAAGTGTGCAGATGGCTAATTTGTCTGAAGTACGTCATATCTTGAAAGTCGTGAGCACTCGGAGGATATTCAAGTGCACTATTAAATCACGACAATTGCTCGTAGGTACTTTAAGACTACAACTCTTTTTAATATTTTAAAACCACAGTAATTACACTAGTCAAAAACTATAAAATACTTTAATGAATCCGAAAAGGAAGAAATTTTCATTCTTAATCATAATCATTACTTTTTATAATAATGATTTTAAATAATATTATTTTTAAGACGAAAAATATTCAACCAACAAAAACAGCATTCATCGAAAATAAATTAGAAGATAAAGTTTTGAATGAAAAAAACACAAATTTTAAAAGGGAGAAAAAAATCGATTTCTTCAGTTACCCCATTCTCATTCGATACAACCGCTCAATTTCCGGTTTCCTTAAACTATAGGAAGGAGTTTGAGTTTCCGGTGAGCAGATGAATTTCTCTCTTTCGAATTAACGCAATTTTTTGACTTTTCAAGGGTTGCCTCGACGACGAATTTTTCGCTCATTTACAACGAAGTATTTAGTAAATTTAACCAAAAAAACTAGTAACACTTGTATCAAAACATTTACTCTTTAAAACCGAATTAGTGAAAAATGACTGATATTTTAATGACCCATTTTTCACGATTTCAATCTTTGAATTTTAATTTAAACACATGCGAAAAAATCTATTAATTTTTAATGCAATTAAATTTCAAGATGCACTTGGATTTTTACAGGCATATGTTTGTAAAGTTCCAAGGAACCTTGAAATTTTTTTCTATAAACGAAAAATAATTGAAATTTCAGTCATCTTTGATTTCACAAAAAAAACAAAATGTTGTTTTTTTGTGAAATAAACTTCTAGTTGATTTAACTAAACGTCTAGTTGATTTAACAAAACTTCTAGTTGATTTAACCAAACTACTGGTTGACGTAACCACAATTCTATGTTAATTTAACTAGAAAAAATAGTAAAGGCATATATAACATTTTTTTCTGGTTAAATTAACCAGACCTTTTTTCAGTCTTGTCTCAACTATTCAACTTATAACTTACAGTCAGAAAAATGTTTATTTAAGTCAAACAAATATTTATTTCATAAATGATAAAATAAACTTATAATTTAAATAAATATTTCTTTAACTAATCAAATTTCTGTTCAATTATAACAAACTGGAAACGAAAATAACGTATTGTAACAAATTATTTGTTTGAAATAAACAAACATTTGTTTGACCCTACACAGAAAAAAGAAAGTCTTAAACCGTTTACACAAACAGTTAATTTTGTGGCTTAAATCAAGACTAAGTCATTTTTTAGTCTTAAAATCAGTACAAATTAAAACTTATGTAAACGGTTACAGCCAAAAATGGGCTGAAAACAATACTTCTTTTTTTCAGTGCATATCAAATAAAAATTTGTCTAATTTAAACAAACTTTTTTTCCCAGTGTAACAAAACACTAAATTAATTTTGCTCTAACAATAATTACAATCACAATAACAAAAAATCTGTTACAACAATCAAAATTTGCAAGTTTCATTCTAACAATTCAATTTCCCAATGAAGAGAAAATTGAAGAAAACCGAAGAAAATTTTACCCGAAAATATTATGCAAGAGAAAGGAAAAATGAGCCAACAACGATAAAGAGTGGATGAAACTGTAAAAATTACGAGGAAATCACCTACAAACAAGCTTGTAATTTTTCAAGTCCTAATTCCCCCACCCGATAATTTGAATCCCCATGGACGAATTGAACATTGAACGGCGTCAAACATGAATGCATGAACGTAAGAGCACGCAAAACGTACGTTCAACTACTGAAAAGGACGGTGAAGTAACGAAAGAAAATCGATATGCATGATTCACACACGCGAAGGGGGGAAGGTGGGAGAACTTTGGGGAAAGAGAACTAAGGGAAGGGGGTTATTTCTCCCCCGTTCCATGCCCCAATACCCCATGACTTCGGGTAAAGGGGGACTAACTGGGCACGTATTTGTGACTATGTGCACCATCGAGCACACATGCGTGTGTCCTGCGTAATTCTATATACAAGCGCACAGGAGGGGTATTCCTACAATGCTAACCCCCTCGGTCACTCGATCAGTCGTGTCCCTAGTTCCATACAGTTATAAACTAAGGCATAAACACATTCGTCGCGAGCAGCGTAAACAATTCAATGAATCTTGTCCAGTGTACATTTGCTTATCATTCAATACACAGACAACCCGGCACACTATTCAAATCAACCCTTATCTTCGCGCCGCCAAATCCCATTCGTGAATGAATCCAACACTACGCGAGAGGATACGACGTAAAATTGTGCGCTTTAATTTAAACATTCTTTTTTAAAATCATAACTTTTTCTTTCCCAACGTATAACTGACTATAATTATGTCAAGTGATTACTTAGAGTAATTTCAGTGAAAAAAACTTACGTTCGAAAATTCAGAAGGATTTTCTTTAAAATGGGGTAAGCTTTTTTCAAGCTTTGTAATTTTAGTGAAAAAAATAGGGTCAACTTTTTTTCAAGCTTCGTGTTTAGTGAAAAACTGAGGTCAATTGTTTTATGAATTTTAGTGACAAGAAATGGGGTGAACTTTTTTCTAAAATTTTTAGTGAGAATCGTGAAACAATGTGCTGAAAGTCTATGGTGAACTAAGAAAAACTAGAGTGAATTTAAAATTTATACTAAACAAATACGGTACAATTTGCTTATTCTTTATTACTATATTATTATTATCGCTGATTTATAATTATTAATCACTATTAGTTTATGATAGTATATCATTATTCCTTTAAATTTATTCAATACTAATATGTGGTTTAATTTAAACAAATAATCTCACATTACAAACAAACAGTGATTAATTTATTATCTATAATTTTTTACTATGATTTATTTATTATAAACGATTATCAAAAGCAAAAAGTATTTTTCCGAAACAATAAATTATTTCATTAGAATAACTAAACAATTAACTGCAACGGTTCAAACTTTAGCTATTTTAATAAAACTTTTCGATGTTCCTGTCCTTTTTGAGTACACACTGTTGTTTTTCATTTTCTAGCGAATCTAAAAACAATTGAATCTATAAACACTTGAATTATTACGATTATTGAATCATTATTCAAAGTAATTAAAAACTAATCAACTATAAAAGAATTAAAACTCGAAAACTATTCTCAACATTCAAAGTGTTCTTTACTAGGTATCAAAAGAAACAAAAAATTATTCAAATTTTCCCAAAATTCTTGACATCGAACTTATACCGGAAAAAATTATTTACTCATGACAATAATTTTAAAAATATTTATTTAAATAAAATTTATGATAAATTAAATTCGAAGTTCAAGAAAAAAATGATCTATACCTAAAGAACTTTAAACTCTAAAGAATCTAAAGAATTTTATAGAGTAGTAACATTTCAAAGTTGCCTTTTCTGTACAACGCAGAAAATGAAAAACAACAATAAATAAATATTTTAAAAAACGATATAAATTTAGACAATTTTAAAAAAACAAATTTAATTTGTGTGAACATTTTTAAAGAAAATATTCAGTTTCAGTTAAAAGTTTACGTATGGGAAGCATGTACATTTCACTGAAGCAATTATGATGATGATTAACCATGAAATTGCTGAGTTGACGTTTGAGTTCGATAATTACATAACTCAATATAAACGTGCTTTAAATACAACGAGGTCACACAAATACAATACACCTCATATTGTTTCGTGTATTTAAAAATAAATTAAACGCAACAAAAAAGTAAAGACGCTACATATTTGTATCCCAATATAAATAAAATGTCCAAATTTTTCAAAACACCAGTAGCCGAACTGAATCGATCGATCAATCATTTGTTCAATAATATTTTAATTTCTAAAGATTTAAGAAGATGTCAAAGTTATGATAAATTTTATTAGAGGATTTTTATAGGTACATAAGAGAGTACATAACCTATGACAACTTTGACATGCCCTTGAATCAATCAAAATTTAATTTCCACAATAGGAAAAAAGTTTGTTTACATCAAACAAACATTTATTTGATATACGCAAATAAACGTTTATTTGATCGCAGTCAAACAAACATTTATTTTATATATGCGAATAAACATTTATTTGATCGCAGTCAAACAAACGTTTATTTAATTCAAACAAATGCTTGCTTCGAAACAATTTTATTCATTTTAAACAAATTATATTTGTTAAAAATAGTCCATATATTCAAATTTTCTACTAATTATTTTGGTTTTTAGGGTTCAATAACAATAGTTTAAATAGCTAATTTGTTGTTTCTTTGAATCAATCATAATTGTGGTTGAATGAAATAAATATTTGTTTGTAATAAACGAACAATTGTTTGACATCATCTACCAAATATATATATTTTTTTACTTAAACAAACATTTTTCTAAGTGTAGAAAACATTTGATTTTTTAACACCTCAATAATAAAAATTGAAAAGGCACATATGAAGAAGCAAATGTACAATTCGAAGTACTGTAATTGTAATTTAGTTGTACGAGAAAGCAGACAGTTTAATGAGTTTAATTTAATTAAGGCTTCTTAAGAAAAAATATGGAATTTTAGAGGTTCGTAATCTTTTATCGTTTACTAAGAAGTCTTTCTTTCAATTCCGTTTTTGGAAACGTTTCGTGCTCCAAAAACTGTCGAACCGGATTGACAACACGTGAATACAAAAACTTTGAAGACTTAAGTCCTTGTATAAAAGGAATTTGCGCTATTACTCACGCACCAATTATATTTTTTCTTTTTTTAACAAGAACCGAATCTTCAAAGTGAACAGACTAAATCTCTTTTCTTGTAAAAAGAAATTTCATATCATAAACAAAAATATTTAAAAATTCAATCATTTTTTTAAAAGATGAGGTCTGGACACCATATTATTATTCGTTCTTTAAATTTTATCTGCTCAAAAAAATCCATATAATTCACATTTTATATTAAAATGTATAAAATATAAAAATCTTTAAAAATTGTAAAAAATATAAACTTCAAAGATGAAATTCATAATCATCTAATCATAAAAAAGACTGCATATAAATTTTAAAGTTTGTAGTCAATTTCATACAATAATGTACGAAATCGAATAAATAGTTTGATGCGTGAAAAAAGTAATAATTTTTATAAAAATTTTGAACATCTGTTCATTGTGAGACGGAGATTTGAACGCGAGGTTAATTTTTCATGGGTTGTGTGAATATCGCATATGTAGGGGACGTTCGAGGGATTTCGATGCAAGGCTAAACAGCCTTGCGGCGTCGCGACGCCTACCCTTTTAATACTACGTGTTGAAACAAAAATTTAACAAATATAGAAAAATGTGTATACCTATGAATACATCAACTGTCTTATGAAATGTTTATTCAAGTTATGCCTTCTAGATTTTTTTTCTTCTTTCTTATGAAACAGCATGTAAGCACAGTCCGTAACGACGTTAGAAAATAAAACTTGAAAGCGATGCCAAGTTGTGGTCACCTGGGTCTGGTTCCGAAACAAGATACGCCTGAGACTTTAAATAAATAAATAATAATGTCGCTTTTCTGTCACCATAGTGTCAATTTTTCTATAATAGGCGTCATTTACAATAATCTGTAAAATAAGAGAAAACTTCAGCAAATCAACATAAACTGTTTTCCAAAATAGAATTTGAAAATGTGTAGTAATTAAAGTAATAAAACAATTTTATATAATAATAATAATAAGAAAAATAATAAAAAAGAGGTCAATTTGAAGGAAAACAAAGCTTCCTCTTGAGAAAACAAAATAATAATATGAATACTAATATGAAATATAATAAAAGTTATACAATAATAAGAATATAATTATATAAGAGAAATAATTATAAAATAGGGGTCAACAATATAAAACTGTTGACAAAAAAGTTCGCAAATATTTGACTTTTCTATCTTTCTGCATCTAAATTAGAAAACACAGTTGACTTCTTATTAAAAATTAGTTGAAATTTCTAATTGATTTGGTCAAAATATTAGTCAAATTTAACTAATTAATAGTAAGTCATCCATCGTTACTAATTCTTTAAAAACTAAAATAAAGATTTTATAACTTTTCTGAATAATTTGATCTTCTTCTTGTACTTGACTTCAAACAGTTTTCGAAACAAGTTTTAAAGAATTTAAAACGATTATTGAAATACAATAAACAACAAATTAAAGTTCAAATAGTTATTAAAGTTACATTAATTTAATTTTTTATTTATTTATAATTTAATTTATTATTTAGTTTAAAATACAACTAAGACTATTTATTACAATTTCATTGTACAAATAATATGAAACAATATAGTTTTTGTTATTAGTGATTAATAATAAAAAAGATCTTGTCAAGTTTCACATGAAACAAAATAAAATAATTATAAACAAAAAATGATTAAATACTTTATTTACAATATAATTAATTAATAATTTATAATAATTTATTGAATAATTACGCCAATTTCAGAAAAACTACTAATTTTTATGTACTCAGAAACAGTATACTTTTTTTATTTTCGTAAGAATTCATGCATCTCAATAGTAATTACATTATTATTTAACGTCTGACAATGAGTTATACGAATATAAATAAAACTTTTCTAAAAAGGCAAGAATTGTAAACAAAATATGTTAAAAACTTAAAACTCAAATTTATGTAACTTTTAATTTGAAAATAAATCAAGGTCGAAAAAATTTTTATTATAAGATTTAAAATTTTTATAAATTCATGAAATAAAATATCTAAGAAATGAAACCCATTAATAAATTGCGATAAACTGGAAACTTTTTTTAATAAGCAATACAATATAATAAAAATTCAGTAACACAACAGTAATATAATTAAACTTTTACAAAACGTGAAACAAAAAATAGTTGAAATTTTAATTTTATCTTCGTCACAGTAACATCCCTCAGAGCTAAAGAAAATAATTGAACATTTATCATTTATTCACTTAATTTTAATTAATTATAAAACAAATTATATTGCAAAACTGAAATTCATATTTACTTTTAATTGCAAAAGTTGTGTTAAATATATAACTTAAATTGTAGTAAAAAAAATTGCCAAGAACGAATTATTATTATCTGTAATTTTTTTGAAATAAAAACATTTTTAATAAATAAATTAGTCTCAAGTATTCATTATTACACGGAGTAAAATCGCCAATAGAATTGATTTAACACTTTAAACTTTAATTATTTAAGGCACATAACAATAATTTATTGAATAAAATAATTATTTATTAAAGAACATAATTATTTCTTGAATAAAATAATCATTTATTGAATAAAATAATCATTCACGGAGAAAAATCACAAGAAAAATCTACTTAATACAGTCAACTCTATGAATAGTGTCACCAAGAATAGTGCCGCTTCTTGGAATTTCAGCACAAGCGTTTCCCCCTCTTTAGCGACTTTGCCATAAGCATGAGTGTGATGTAAATACTTTTTAAGCATACTCGAGAGAGATATACGTTTCTTGAAAAACATTTTATGGACTTGCAAGTCTGCAGCACTATTCATAGATTCCACTGTACTTTAATAAAATGTACCTAAAATGTTGAATTGAATTAGTTAGGTAAAAACTACTTAACTACTTAAGCTAAATCTTCCTAATCATTTTGGTAAATTTTACCTAACTATTTAAGTAAATAATGTAATTTATTTTTTCCAAAATATATTATCTAACAATTATAAAAGAGAATTGTGGAGTTTTAGTTATGTAAAAAAAAGCCGAAAGGGTATACACTGAGGAATCAAATACATTACCTAACATTTTAGGTATATTTTACTCGAAAAAAGGTAAATATTACTTGAATGAGTTAAGTAATTTTCACCAAACCTTATTAGGTAAATTTTACTGGCGATTTTTCTCCCTGTTTATTGAATGAAATAATCATGAATAAATAATAAAAATAAAACAATTATTTATCGAATAAAACAATTCTTTTAGTTGCAGAAAAGTACCAATCACTCCGAGCCAGTTAAACAATCAATAAAATAATAATTTACCGAATAAACTAATGAAAATAAATTTCCATAAAATACTAAAGAACCCAAGAATAGAAGAATTAAATAAACAATGATAAAAACAGGTTTACGCAATAAAATAAAAAGACAATAAATTCAACAAAGCATAAAATCTCGTGGAAAGGATTACAAACAACAAAAGGAAAAAGAATACAACAAGGTCAGGAGATACGGGGATGCACCTTGCAGTTGTTTAAAGTACTTGCATTGCTGACTTGCTCGACCAATAAAAGGAGAAAAATAGGTGGATGCAATAATTCGCACCTAGAAGATATCTAGTGACCATTGCATTATCACGCTCGAGGGCGTTTAAAGAAGGGAAGTGGGAGGTGGGGTTCCTCTGATGAGGGGTTGGTGTAGGCTTACTTTAGACCGTGGTGTGGGATTACCGTACTTATATTCAAGTCTAATATTAAGTTACCATTTTGCTTAACGGCAAGTGAACAGACTGCCTGCATATAGGAAGCCATCCGAGCGCCTGCTGGGACAGTCTGGCCTCTTCTCCTGGGCCCACCTACTACAATAACTTTATTAACTGTCTCGTCACCGAGTGTCCAACAAACAACCTGCTTCTTGCACGTGCAAATAGTTCGTTTCGTCAAACAACCCCTCAGTTCAAAAGTTCCTTCACTTCGTTACTGCAAATTCCTCAACATTTTAAGCAATGCTTTCAAAAAAGTGCAACAACCCTTCCGAAGAAATGCAGCATTGAAAATCTATGGAAAAATATCATCAAATCACCACAACGCTTTGAGAAAAATTCGAGACTTCCACACAACCCTTCGAAATAAATTCTTTTTCTTCTTCTTAGTCTATGGCGGATATGCCAATTCAAACTTTGAGATAAATTGAACACTTTAAACTACCCTTCGAGATAAAATCAAGATTTGAGCCGAGGCTTTAGAAAAAAGTTTCGAGTGAACTTCTGAGAAATTACTCGTGAGTAATTGAAATTCCCAATCGAATCCACTGATAAGAAGGGTCAAGATAAGCTTTAGAAAGAAGTCTAACTTGTAAACAACATTGCTGAGGCTACTCATTATAAAACGTTTTCGGAAAAATTGAAGGTAAGGTTTTAACCCTTTTTAAAATGTTTCTAACAAATCTTTTCTATTACCCAAAACAAGGGCTAAAAATAACGTTATTTTGGGGTCAAAATGATTCTGCATTATTTACTATGTTGAATCAAGTTCGTGTTAAAATCAATAGATATAAAAAAATCTAAAGACATTTGCTACATTTTAGACACTGTTTATGCCAAAGTTTATAACATACTAGCTAAGAGGGAGCAAAATTTAAAAAAGATTAAAAAGAACTCTTGAAAATCAATACTCTCTGAGCCAAAATATTTTGTTTACACAAAAATGATACTTTTGTAAAGTATATTGGTAGTGTAAATATATTTGTAAAAATAAAGTTTCCATGTATTTAAATCGCCAAAGTTACATTTTAAATCTCAATTTGACAACAAGCTAGCAATTATTTATTGAAACTTTTTTATATTGCAATTTTAGTGAAATATATAGCTATTGGAGTGAAACATTTCGTTGTCCTAGCTAAATACTTTTTGCTTGCAACGAAATTAATTTCTTTACACCAAGTTGTGTCCTTTAACAACATTAGTACAATCTATTATAATTCCATAAATTCTCTATGTAATATTATTATTATTATTA